>JARSSU010028215.1:0-30613 GCA_029619165.1 Eurosta solidaginis
CGAGGTTTCAGACAGGGTGACCCCCTATCGTGCACATTCCAGTGTTACCCTTGGGTTCATTTTCCTACATGGTTATTTTCCCTTATTTTGTCTTCAAATCTCTCAGCTGAGTATGTAATGTTCGGTTACACCCGAACTTAGCCTTCCTTACTTGTTTATATTGTACCTGTGTATATTATTTTATTTGAAAAGTACATTTTTATTAGTTCTGATTAAAACCCAAAGTGAGACAACTAAAGACCATAATACAATTTGAAGTTAATCAAATGCCTTGAAACCTTTGAAATATGTACATATGTCTAGAAGAATTGGAAATGTATTGACATTAGTTTAAAAATTTAAAATGGAGGCAAATAGTGTAACAGAAAATTGGTTCATCACCCCTGAAATTTCTAAAAATTTCATGGGAAAACGCCATTTTGATGAGCTTTGCGAAGATGAGAGTCTCCAAGATCTGGAAAGTTTGTTCAAATTGAACATATTATTTCCAGTAATGGACATGATTATAATCCAACTGAGATCGCGTTTCATTGCAATGAATGAATTTGTTTCAAATTTCAGTGTTCTGCAGCCTTCCACTGATCCATCTGATACTTAGTTTTCGGTTCACTTTCAGGGACGAAATAGAGGATGGTATTTCAAATATACTACTCAAGAGAATATCTCTTAATATAGTTGATATATTGAAATACTTATTCAATGCCAGTATTACTCAAGGGATTTTTCCTGATATCCTTAAAAGCGTTGTTGTTATTCCGATTTTCAAAAAGGGGGACAAGAAGGATGCAAACAACTATAGACCTATATCGCTACTCTCAGCTTTATCGAAAGTATTTGAAAAAGCAGTCAAAAAAATAATTTTAAAACTTTCTAGACAATTCAAACTTTTTCAGTCCTATGCAGTTTGGATTTCGTTCCGGCTTATCAACAAAAGACGCTCTGCTGAGTTTCTACACAAATATTTACAGAGCTCTAGACGGTAAAAGAAACTGCGCCGGCCTATTTGTTGATATAACAAAAGCCTTTGACATGGTCGATAGAGATATTCTCTTGGATAAGCGGCCACCGTGGTGTGATGGTAGCGTGCTCCGCCTATCACACCGTATGCCCTGGGTTCAACTCCCGGGCAAACCAACATCAAAATTTTAGAAATAAGATTTTTCAATTAGAAGAAAATTTTTCTAAGCGGGGTCGCCCCTCGGCAGTGTCTGGCAAGCGCTCCGATTGTATTTCTGCCATGAAAAGCTCTCAGTGAAAACTCATCTGCCTTGCAGATGCCGTTCGGAGTCGGCATAAAACATGTAGGTCCCGTCCGGCCAATTTGTAGGGAAAAATCAAGAGGAGCACGACGCAAATTGGAAGAGAAGCTCGGCCTTAGATCTCTTCGGAGGTTATCGCGCCTTACATTTATTTATTTTTTTTTATGCAGGCTTCCGAGGCTTTATTCATAACTGGTTTAAATCCTATCTTTCTAACAGAATACAAAGAGTAAAAGTAGATAGCAGTTACAGAAGCCCACTGTTTGTAAATCTGGGAGTACGTACCCCAAGGTTCTGTTCTTGGTCCAATATTGTTCCTAATATACATCAATTCAATATTTTCCCTGCCATTTAAGGGCAAAACCACTGCGTTTGCAGATGATCTGGCCATTGCGTACAGCACAACTAGTGAACTTGAATTAATATGTGACATTCACAGAAACTACTTGTTAGTAATAAAACGAAACTTATGTATTTTAGCCATGTTGCCAAAGCACTACCTAGCTGTGATATTATATTTCATGCCGAAGAATGCCTCCGTTTTAACTTACACCATATGGAGTGCACTCAGAATGTTGCGATAAGTTCTTTCGATTGCAATATTCAATGCAGCGACGACTGTTTCTGAATTGATGTTGTTGAGAATTTTAAATATCTTGGTATAATAATTGACAATCGTGTGAATTGGTCTGCGCACATCCATACATTGAAACAGTATTTTCTCTATACTACTAGGCAGTTCTATCGTCTCAAAAGGTGTTGCACTGTATCTACTTTAAAAACTGTTTACTACGGCATATTCCAATCTAAACTTCAATATGGTATCAGCTGCTGGGGTGGCGCCTCGGCAAATAAACTGTCACCACTTGTAACGATTCAAAAGGGAATTATTAGACGTATCTGTAGTGCAAAATATAGATCTCACTCTATGCCGCTTTTTAGGAGACTGGATATACTACCGTGCCGTCATTTGTATTTATATAAAGTCATGAGTATTTTCTTTATTCGTTCAGGTTACTTGGAAAGCTATCCCTCAGAAGTCTATAACTTACGTAGGAATATACTTCCAACTGTACAAATTCCGTATTCTAGAACGTTACACTTTAGAAGCTTTTATATTTACACGTCGCGCAAGTTCTTAAACTCCCTTCCTAACACTGTACAGGTTATTAGAAATTTTAACTTCTTTCAAAAAACAGTTAAACTGTATCTGCTTGGACATAATCATTATGAACTGGAATCGCTGCTGAGGGCGATATTATAAAAAATTAAAAATATAAAAATAATTTTACCTGAAGTTCTTTTTTAATAAATTTTTTAGTATTAGTAAATATTTAATGTACACCCCACACAAAAACAAAAACAGTATATAATTATTGAAAATGGCATTAGTACTATTTTAATTCTTAAAATAATAATTGCCATCTACCTTTCTTAAGCTATGTTATAGTTAATGTGTTGAATACAATATGGAAATTTAAAATATGTACATAGCATTAAGAAAATGATTAATAAATGAAATGAAAATGAAATGAAAGAAAAAACCGACGTGATTTAGAGAAGGTCTCTATTTATTAATAATAAAAAATAATTTTATGTCTTGGAGCTCTCAAACTTAAAATTGACAAAAACCTATTTAAGAAACTATGAGAAAAGGCAGGTTATGTTACTTGGCTATTCTGTCTATGGAAAATTCTATGGCCGGCTCTTTAAACTTTGATGACAATATCACTTTGCGAGAATTCTATAAATTAATCGTTAACAGAGTTATCGGGAAAAAATTGTGCTCACAAGCAATAAAAGCATAAGTCCCAGACAAACTCGGCCTAGCTACAGCGGTACCTATCCATGGAGTCTGAGACTTAAGCTGCAGATATTGGTGCTTTATCGGTAACCGTATCGGTAACCTTATAACAGCTGATTCGACCAACTTTATGAGAATCAATGCAATCGATTATTGGTGCCGCTAAGGTTGTAACCGTATCGTAGCCAACCTATTGGTTTTTGGCTTACCGTCGTAACGATAAACAGCTGATTACGTTAGGGATACGACTACAGCGATACGACATACGGCACCAATGACTCCCGCTTTAAGCGATTGCTGCGTGTAACCGTAGATATTTATATTGCATATTAACGAACTGCGAGAACCACGGACACGTACCGCTGTAGATGAATCCACCTACAGAGCCTCAAGAACGCAGGCAACTTCGCTTTGTTTGTGTATACAACGAACATAGATGTTAGGCTGTTATCGCTAAATGTTGCGTACTTTTCTGTACACTTCATTTTGTTTTACAGATTTTTGGCGATGGAATTTTAGCTAAGCGAAAGTTGGAATTTTATTTTAAAACAGATTTAACCCACAGAGCAAAGACCTGCAATGAGTAGTTGTAAACTGAACGCGACATAGGCAAAGTCACAATAAAATATGATTTTAAGTTAGCTCTCTGTCAAAAATGCTTCAACTAACTTAGTCACATTTTATTTCAATTATGAATATGCCGCAAATATATTCGGATCATGATATAAAAAATCGTGTACTCATACTCAGTCAGGGTTATTTAAACGTAGCGATTCGTATCAGTAATTTGGTTGAGAGTCTTTTGCATCCTGACACCGCGTTAGCGTTGAACGCAAAAGAGCTGACAACCGAAGATGCTGATCATTGTGAATGATGACTAAGTATGATATCTTATCTGTCAACTGCCTGACAGGATGTTCAACATGGCTACTTTTTAGCATTTTGACAGGGTGTTCAATATGGCGGCGCCTATCTTCAGTGTGTGATAGAAAGAGATACAGAATAAGACAGCGATAGTCAATTACAAATCAGGTGGTCCAATCACTTTGGAATTTTGACGTCTATGCAGAAGATATCACACTTAGTTATCATTCACAATGATGCTGATATCCTCTTTTGGCAAACACATACGATATGTCTTCTCGAAAATTTGTATATTCATATGTATGTATGCACGTATTTAACGTTTTGTTATTGCAAGAACACGTGAACATGTGTATGCACATATATACAAATACATTTGAATGAGTTGAACAAAGCATGGGGCGCATTCCAAAAGCACAACTGCTGGCGAAGTTGATTAGTGATAACTTCTAGGAGCGCACAGTGACAACTTTACGACAAATTAGTGAGCATAAAAATTTTCCGCTCCATTCACTCAACGTTTTTATCGATTGGTTGTTGACAGTTGGCCCAACGTATCGTTTCAAAAGCACAATTTCTTTCACTGAGCTGATAACTGATTAGCTAAGCTAGCAGTTGCGCTTTGCAATTCACCCATCGAAGCAAACTTTTGCCTCGTATTTCAATTAAAATTTCATATGAAAGCAGAACACGAGAATAGTTCGTTCAATTTTTATATGTAAACGAATAGATCAGGCTAGCTGGGCTTGGTTGCTTTATATGCTTTTTATGCTTTATCAAAAAAATTAGCTGATGCCGATCTCTGCCACAGAGAAAATTTGTTGTTATGAATGTGGATTTTTTCTAATTTATTAGCTGTGCTTTTTTTTTCAGGTCTATATACGTTTACGCTTAAACTTTATATGGAATGCTAAGCTACAAACTTTAAATACACCTCTGAAATTGCTACGCATAAAATTAGTACTACTAAATTTCAGTACGCATTATACTCAGATGTAACTGAAATATGTGTCCATGTTTCACCCTCTTCACTAATTCCGTGTATTCTATGCGCATCCACTATCTATAACAACTGAGTCAGCTATATGTTATACACAGAAATACAACACAGGGTTGTGTCTCCGCTTTTCGGTACACCCTGTAGCTGTAGATAGTTGTTTAACCACTGCCGCTATATGGGTCTCCTAAGCATTATCTAAGCGAGGATAGGCGTTTTTTTTTCACGCGCAAACGAAACGTATACGCGTGTAAAAAAAACACGGTTATTATTAGTATTTAAGCATAGAGAAAATGAGTCGCCAGAACAACGCAGAAATAGGCAAGATACGGAGAGAATAGGTAAACAAAAGGGAAGCAATAAAATTAAAGAAAAAAAAATTTTTTTAAATAAGCTTTTATTATTGGTTAATAAAATTAACTAAAAAGAAAAAAATAAATTCACTGTAAAGAAATATAAAACTTTATAAGTTCATTGTAACCTTTAACGATAATTAGGCTTCTTCGTCTCCGACAAAAAATTCCATATTGTACATAATTATATATTTTTAACATTAAAACCTTACACCTAAATTACTAAATCTTACAGTTTATATCACAGTCCTACTTGTTCTAATAAAAGCGTGTCACATTGTGATAGCAAGAAAGGGAGGTACTAAATGTTCTTAATTATACTATCAAAATTTAACACGCTTTTATTAGAACAATTAGGACTGTGATATAAACTGTAAGATTTAATAATTTAGGTGTAAAGTTTTAATGTGAAAAATATATAATTATGTACAATATGGAATTTATTTTTTACTTTTTAGTTAATTTTATTAACCAATAATAAAAGCTTATTTTAAATTGGGGATTGCCCGTATTGCTTTAAATGTATGGAAACATTTATTTCAAGCAATTTTTAATTTTATAATTTATTTAAAAATTGGGGAAAAATTTAAACAACGTCACATCAGGACGGACGAGGCGACAGCTGTTCCGATTATACCTTGTAAATCTCTTCAAAGGCTTTTCTCCCGGGAGTGGGAGTCGAACCCGCACTCCTACGATAGTTGAGATGGTTAGAAACGCATTCAGCTACGTCATGCTTTAGTTGTTGTAAAGTTTTGCCCAATTGCCTTCTTTTGCATATATGCTTCTACACATCACATACTTCGTATGTAAATTATGTCTTGAAGTTATGCATGTTTGTAAGGCGGTTTCAGAGAAACTTGGTATTGTTGCTATTTTTGTTCTATATTTAGAACTACAACGAATTAACCAAATGTTGTCTGTTCGTATGAGTTAATCGGGGATTGCCCGTATTGTATGGAAACATTTATTTCAAGCAATTTTTAATTTTATAATTTACTTAATAATTTGGGAAAAATTTAAACAACGTGACATCAGGACGGACAAGGCGACAGCCTTTACGTTTCCGCGTAAAAAAAAACGCTTATCCTCACTTAGATAATGCTTAGGAGACACATCTAGCGCACTAGCTACAGAACATGTTGTACCGAAAGGCGCAGACACAATCCTCAGGTGACCATAGTGTATAATATATAGCTAAATCGGTTGCGATGAATAGTGGACAGACACCATTTGTAGAGGTAATACATAGAATTAGTGTAGAGGTGAAACATAGACACATATTTCGTTGCATCTTGAGTATAATGCGTATTGAAATTTAGGAGTACTAATTTTATGCGCAACAATTTCAAAAGATTAGATAAAGTTTAACGCTTAACAGTCCATATAAAGTTTAAGCTTAAACGTACATAGATGTAAAAAAAACACAGCTATTATGTTCTATGAATGAACACGAACATATTGCCATTAGTGCGACATATTCAACGTGTAATTGAATTCGCTGAAAATTGGGTGGCGATTTTTATTGATAGTGTCCCAAGAATTTGCCACAGGCCCCAGGTGGATTAGTGAAATAGTTACACCACTGGCTCAAGGGCATTCCACGTGAACAAGTCTTAAAGCTTTAATTTTCATTTTTTTTTCCCAACAAACTATATGTCTAAGAACGCAATCTTCTTCTTCAATTCATCCATATTGCGGGATGACGTGGGTTAAGCACTTTTTTGTGTGACTCGTTTGAGTGACTTAGCTGTTGATGCGAAGCTGCCTTATAAGGCCAGTTAATGGTGACTTAACCATAACCAGATAAAACAGCTGATCGAACCAACCTTATGGAAATCAATGTAATCGATTAATGGTGCCATACCATAACGCTAGAGCCATAACCATACCACAGCCAACCAATTGGTTTTTGGTTTTTCGCCATATCCATAACCCAAAAATATTTGAGTTTGAGCATTTATTAACTTTTTGTAGATTTTATTTATTGTTTTGGATACGTTTTGACTAAGGGACTTATTTTTTGTGGTATGGTCGCCCGGAAAAATTGATGTCGTATGTGAAATTTGGGCCGAATTGAGTTAATAATGCAGTTATACTAAACTAATCAAGATCTTTCGAATGACGTCATCCGTTTTTCGCTATCTCTTTTAGTTTCAGAGATATTGAGCAGTATTTTGTCGTATGTGCAAGGTCACAAGCGATTTCGTCTAATTTTGTCGCATGTGACAACTAATTTTCACGTACGACAATTCTCCATATATACTTTGTTCTTTGAACACTCGGTGAAATATTGTCGTAATCATAAATTAAGCTGGAGCCATTGGTGCCGTATGTCGTATCGCTGTATCCATATCCCTAACGTAATCAGCTGTTTATCGTTACGACGGTAAACCAAAACCCAATTGGTTGGCTACGATACGGTTACCACTTTAGCGGCACCAATAATCGATTGCATTGATTCTCATAAGGTTGGTCGAATCAGCTGTTAAAAGGTTACCGATACGGTTACCGATAAAGCACCAATGTCTCCAGCTTTAAACCAACACATACGACAAACTTTTACAGAAGAGTGGTAACATTTTGTCTTATGTGTCATACAAAACCGCATGATCGCACAATATTTAGTATCGATTACGATATCGGCGTGTACGGACAAATCACCTGCGCCACTTTTGCCGCCGGAAATTAATGAGAAAGTATAAATTCAAAAATATGCAATGCAATTAATTGAAAACGATTTAATATTATTACAGTATGGAACGTGAAATACTAAGCGATAGCGATAGTGATTTTTCACCAGATGATGATCAGAAAGATCCATATTATGCAGTTTATATTATTATTATGGAGTGACTCGTGCGTTCCGCAAAACAGGAATCGTATAAAGCGAGAGTCATTGGTGCCATAAGCTGGAGACATTGGTGCTTTATCGGTAACCGTATCGGTAACCTTATAACAGCTGATTCGACCAATCTTATGAGAATCAATGCAATCGATTATTGGTGCCGCTAAGGTCGTAACCGTATCGTAGCCAACCAATTGGGTTTTGGTTTACCGTCGCAACGATAAACAGCTGATTACGTTAGGGATACGGATACAGCGATACGACATACGGCACCAATGACTTCAGCTATATGTCGTATCGCTGTAGTCGTATCGCTAACGTAATCACCTGTTTATCGTTACGACAGTAAACCAAAAACCAATTGGTTGGCTACAATATGGTTACGACCTTAGCGGCACCAATAATCAATTGCATTGATTCCCATAAGGTTGGTCGAATCAGCTGTTATAAGGTTACCGATAAAGCACCAATGTCTGCAGCTTAACTGCGACTGCTTTGCTACAATTCTTAAACAATCATCCACATATAGAAATCAGGCAACGTTTCATTGAGCCAGGTCATTTTTGCTTACAACTGGTTGTGTTCACAGCGTAATTGAGAAACGTCGAAATTCCTAGTCAACTTACATTATTAAGACTGCTTAAAAATACAAATTTTCCAAATACAAAACTCCGTTTGTTACAAATGACTGATAATGACTTTAAGTGCTATTCTATAAAATCGGAAAATATGAATTTTAAAGATGTACAATTTTTTAAATGCAAATTTTTACTATATTCTGGAAATGATTTGTTCAAAATTGGAACGAAAATTTCATTTGAACATGCAAATTATCCGTTTACAAATATTAAAAAAAAACTAGATTTTCAAAATCCATAACCATTTGGGAGAAAGCCTTTTGTGTTGTGCCGAAAAACAGTTGATGAAAATAAAAAGAAAGACTTGACAATTGCCATTTCATTCCTGGAAAACCTGGAAGATAAAGACTTTTATCAAGCTTTACTTAAATTTTAAGCTACTTATCGCTTTGTTTATTATTATTTATTTATTTGTTTAATTGTTTGTTTACTTTATTTTTGTTTAAAAACTGAATTGTTATGTTTATTTATTTTTTTAAGTTGTTTGGTTATGATACTCGTAGATTTAGGTTTTTTTAAAACAGAATTTAACTGTTTTTTGGAAAGATGTTCATTCTACTGTGCTTTTACTTGCTGTGAATTAATTAATTTACTTGTATGAGAAATAAAATACAATATTAAACTAATTTAAAAAATCTTTAATTTGGTTGAAATTGAGAGCACATTTTGTCGTACGTTATACACATTGCTGCAAGACTGTTGCTAAATATAATGTACGACAAAATTTTACTGAAGAAAATCCTTTATAAATTCCAAAATAGTTAACAATATATAACAGAGCTAAAACAATTTAAGAATTTCGTGGCCTAGTAGTATTCTCCCAGACTTTGGAGAAAATCTAATGAGGCGTTTTGGAGAAATACAATTCCAAACTTCAAACCTGTTTTCCCAAAAGTCTTTTAATGCAACATACGACATCAATTTTTCCGGGCGACGGTATATGTTTGCAATTTTTTGCGTTTTCCTCATTTTTATAAAATTCTCACGATTTTTAGGTTAAGGCACCAATAACTGATGGCAATTTTATATGGATAAGTTAAAATATGATTATGACTATGGCAACTTTAACTCGGGCTTAAGACAGTGACTGCATTGATGTAACTTTTCATTTTCGTAATCAGGACAATAACATACGTTGAAAAGCATAATTTAAGGGTTTACAACTCGCTTAGCAAACAAAATTATGTAAAAACGACTTCAGGGCTCAAAAGCATATTCTCAAGACGAAAATAATTTCATGTTAATTTAAAATATCGTATGTGAAATAGTAACTTTCTTCACCTTTTTTTTTGCCGGATCCAATGTCTACCATTTAAACCTCTTGGTTCGTTAAATGTGTTGTAGTTAGTAGCATATGTCCCCTGCAATTCGTTTAAAGTTCGAAATTGATAATTAATTTCCATATCCGGCTGCTGGCACACCTACCCTATAAAATCTAGATTTTTAAATGCAAAGGTCATGCAAATTATAGAGGAAAAAAAGTGGTGTTGCAAAATATTTTTTCGTATATTAATTTAAACGGAAAAAATGTTAGTTAAAAATGTTGGTGACTTTGGTACGTGCGTATGTATGTATGCTCAAAATGTTATTAATTAAGTTGCAAATATACTTTTACTTTAATTTAATATTTCTACCTCGTAAGCCGCTGCATACTGTAACTGAGCTAGCAATATTATTTTCCAACAACAACAAATTTATAATTACACTCTTTTGAGATTAATTTATTCGATATCTCTTCAATTGGCTTTTTTTTTAATGACTACAACAAAACAATCTTCTATACCGTTATAAATATTTTAGTTATCAGATGTTAGAATATATTCAATAAATAGTACAGTACTAGAAATTTTCAACAATGAAATTTTGCTTTTAATTAATTTTTCTAAACACAAGTTTTACAAACTGCCCTATATAAATCAGTTCTTGTACTATTTAAATGTGCATTTTTATCTACAATTTATGTAAGCATTAAAATTATACAAAATAATAATTTATTTTATTAAAATATATTCTTTTTACTTTTACGGGTTTTACAATCAGCGCGCCATCAATTCAAATGGATCTGACAAAGAAGGAGATATACAAAACTGTGTTAAAATTGTTAGTACTTACCATTCAAATTTGTCATAAAAAAGCATTTCGAAATAGCCTCCATAGCATTTGGATGGTAATTTTTTATAAAAATCATTTCACTAAATCTTTTTCGATACCTTTTGTTGACTTAAAAAGTGATCAACCATTTCCACGATTAAGGAAAGATTCGAAAATGTTTCCATTCTACGCTCGAAATAGGATTTGTTTAAAAATTCGGCTGGAAAAGACGAAAAACTGATCAGAAAAAGTAGTGACAAAAGAAGTTCCGCGTGCCAGTTTCAATTTTCTACCGAAAGAGCAGTATTTTTATGATCGAAAGTGAGCACGCTTTTCATTATTGATTTCACGCAGAAGGCCCGAAAATGACTGCAATGCCATATAAGCAAAATGCTATGTGGGTACATGCTATAAGCCATAGTTTGAATGCAAAAATGATGCATAGCGTAAAACGTGAGCGGACGATTTCTGGCAGTGTAGTATACACTTAATAAAACACTGCATACTTTGAAGTGTTAACAGCGCTTTGATTTTAGCGGGTTACGGGATTTAGAATATTCCCGCTGTAGGCATGGGGCCTTATTCTGCAACTCGATTCGAAAGTTGTCAAACTTCATACAATCAAATTCGAAAGAAATTCCTTCCAATGTATAATTAAGGTACGATCTTGTCGTACAGCGTTTGTGGAAAGTAAATGTCGGCTACCAGCTCAGAAACGCACTATCCTCAGACTCTGATCTTTATCGCTCCTCACCTACTAACAGCAGAACTGAAAAATTATTCATTGTTGTACCCCGAATGACATTGCCTGAAGGTAAAGGAAAGTTTGTCGATGTCGTACAAGCATTTAAAGGTGAAAACTACTACGACTATCCTGAAATGGTTATGATATCTTCATGTCAAACCTTATCAATCAATTTTTTGGTAGAATTTTGGAACATTATTCCTATCTGCCCTAAATTCTTTTGGTATGAAGGGGATGACAGGCGGACCGTTGAGATTACTCAGCAGCCAGTTACTTTGGCAGAGTTGGGCGCAAAGAAATGTGGTAGCAAAAGCAAAATAATCTGAAAGATTTGAGTATACACAACTTGAGCATGCAAATTCCTCCGATTGGAATATCTTCCTCTAGTTTTGGTAGAACATAGTCCTGTTATTTAAAGGCTGTGGGATGTACAGCACTGCTCTCTCAGAATGACAGACCATGCCCTGATATGAATGTTGTTGTGTTAACAGTGATTCGCCCCATTCAATGATTGTCATCAAAGTCCTCAATCAAGTAAGGAAACTGGCAGTTTCAACAGGGTCGGACCATAGGGAGATTGGTGTTAGAGGCGTAGGTTCGACAGTACAATTGAGAACAGATCCCTCTAGCCCGCACTGACAAAAAAATTTCAAAATCTTGAACAAAATAAATTCAAATAATTTCTTCCCATCGTCAACATACGATCGGTATATATTTTCTTAATTTATAAACATACTAACTTAAGAAAAAATATATATTTTTTTTATTAAAAAATGGACGATGTACAAAAGGTGGGCCAACAAACGGCCACGGATACGCCCAAACCTAAAAAGCGGAACAAAGAAAAATTATCAAAAATACTAAAAGACGCGCTCGCTACAAACAACGATACCTCCCCATCCGGCCATGGAGAAAAAAACTAACAAAAGTGGTATTCAAAAATAAGATGCCCGAACTCTCGGAAGAGAACCAAAATTTGAGCAAAGCAATAAGCGATAAGAATAATGAAATATACGATTTAAAACATTCTGTGCAGTCGCATAATGAAGTGCTCAACTCGGTGCCCATCGAGGAGTTACGTTGCGATTCGTCTATAACGAGTACAAAGCTTTTGGAACTGAGCAAAAAGAATCGTCAGCTACGTGCTTCCGTTGAAATATTTATTGGCGAATGGGTTAACGATCTAATTAGGTTTGCTCAAAGCTACCTTGAGGGAGTGCTATAATAAATATTTTTTACCTAAGGAACTTTTATAGTGTTTAAAGATTTTATCAGTAATAAAGTTAATAACGATTTGAATGCCAATATGCTTTTCCTACTTATTAAACTCTATCTACTATAAATTGACGGAAGTATATGAATTGTTTGTTCTAACTTACAGTTTTATGACTGCAACCAACTACCGACGAATGACCAATTTTTTTTTAGGCTAGACTTTTTGCAATTGCCTCTAAGGGCATGTGGTAGCCATTTTTGGACAAATCATGGACCAAAGAAAGGGAGGCGTGACATAAGGTTAGCAGCTATACCGTCAGTTGACCTTATGACCACCTCAAATGTTCAAAAAATCAGTTGAAGTTGCGACAATATAAAACGGACACAATATCAAATTGAAAATGGGTGCAATGTCAACAATATTTACATTATAAAAAATGTTCATAAAACCAACCATCTTTTCCCAAGGTCAGAAACGGCGCTCTTTTCTATATTCTGGTCCCATTCTAGTGCAGCATCGGACTAAAAACTGGCCCCGCGAGATCCTCGTATCCCTACTAAAATTTTAGGGAAAATTTGGAATAAAAAGAGCGCTATTATTTATACCGAATTTTTGCCTGCGTTTTTATTTTTCCTAATTCAGCATAGATTACACTGCAAAATCGGAATAAAAGCTGAGCAATTATCACCGGCTGAACCTTAAAGCTTGCTGATTTTAAATTTCTGTATACATTTATAGTCCTTTTCCCGAAATGGTCATAAATGGGGCGCGATGGCCTTGAAGGTTTAATGTGGTCATATTAATGGTGCCCGAGATGGTGGTGCTTGTTAGCGGAACGTACCGGATCTATTTTCGACAAAGGACCATCAACATCGATACCACTCCCTAAACTTTTTGGGGAGTGTCTTTATCGTTAATGACACAACTACATATTAACTTTGGATAACGGTTGGTTGTACATATATATAGGAATCGAGATATTGTGAATATTCGTTGTGTGCGGTCGTGTTTTTGTTTACCGCTCTCTCAATTTTACTTTAATTGTTTGTATTTTTTGTCATGGAAGATTCCTGTGCAAAGTGCAATAAATGTTTTTCCAAGTCGGATTCTAATATTGTGCCATGTAACGGCTTTTGCGTTGGTGGCTACCGTGGTGTGATGGTAGCGTGCTCCGCCTATCACACCGTATGCCCTGGGTTCAACTCCCGGGCAAAGCAACATCAAAATTTTAGAAATAAGATTTTTCAATTAGAAGAAAATTTTCTAAGCGGGGTCGCCCCTCGGCAGTGTCTGGCAAGCGCTCCGATTGTATTTCTGCCATGAAAAGCTCTCCGTGAAAACTCATCTGCCTTGCAGATGCCGTTCGGAGTCGGCATAAAACATGTAGGTCCCGTCCGGCCAATTTGTAGGGAAAAATCAAGAGGAGCACGACGCAAATTGGAAGAGAAGCTCGGCCTTAGATCTCTTCGGAGGTTATCGCGCCTTACATTTATTTTTTTTTATTTTAACGGCTTTTGCAAAAAAATATTTCATCGTGCTTGTTGCAAAAATATCTCTGATTATGATATTAGACTAATTAAATCTAATCGTCATTTGTTGTACGTGTGTGAAGAGAGTGTAGATATGCCGGATAAGCTCTGTAAAGCTCTTGATTCTGTGCTCACCGCTCGAAGGCTTGGTTTTGAGCGAGCTAATCACAAGTGCTATTGATAATAAATTCCTAAAGTTTTCTAAACAATTTGACTCGCTAAAGGAAGAACTAATCAATTCTTTGCATTCGTCCAACAATAATTTGAGTGTTCCTGCATATTCTCCGGGTCTCAACATCAGAAATAATGTCAACTCTAAAGTTCATAGTCCACTAACAATTTCTATGCAGCCATCAAACGGTTCCTATTCTAATAATTTTCGCGCTCTGTCTACATTTGCCTCTTCTCAACATCCATCTTCTTTCACATCTACATTTGCAAATAAACAAACACAATCTTCGTTTGCTCTGGCTTATAATGTTCCTGAATCCACTTATACATCGGCAGCCTCATCTACTTTTACAGTCGCAACTAATACACAATCATCATTGTCAAATGCTCTGACAACTAACATTAACAATTCATCTACTTCTACACCTGCAACTATCACACAATCATTATTGTCAAATACATTGGCAACCTCACCTACAATTAATCCTCAGTCAACATTGTCAAATGCTCTTACAACCAACATTAATAATGCATTTACTTCTTCACCTGCAACTATTACACAATCATCATTGTCAAATGCTCTGACATCTAACATAATCAATTCTTCAAATACGTCAACAAAAAATAAGGCGAGATCGAAAGGTTCTGCACCCCCAGCGGGCGATTCCATACAGAGCGGATTTGTTATTACTCATTCTAATTATTCGACAATTAGAAACCTGCATTCATCGAGGTTTCAACTTCTACATCATGATTCATTACTAGATCAGCTGTGCGTCTGTATTTCCAGTTCCTCTAGTTCAACTTTCATATGTTGCTCGTACATACCGCCGAACAGTGGTGATTCCTTATACTCATCTCATGTCGAGAACATCGTCAATCTATGCGAAAGCCATATTTCAATCTGCCTGATATTGTTTGGACAGACTTTCAATGTAATGGTATTCTAACTCCTACGAATGTCACCCGTTCTTATGAAATCAATCTTATAGATAATATTTTAAGTTGCGATTTGATTCAAATCAATAATTTATTTAATACTCTTTCGAGGTTGCTTGATCTAGTGTTTGTCGATGAGAATTTAATATTTGATCTCTCTGAGAGTACTCTTCCTGTGTGTCCATCCAATAGATATCACTTACCGCTTGTCATTCAATTAAATACCTTTGCTGCTACCCCTACGCTGACGCCATTGGATAACTCTCCTTTTAACTTTCGACTTACGGATTTCAGTGAGTTGAACAATGTCTTACTTGCACTTAACTGGGCAAATATATTTCTCTCTAATGACGTCAGCATGTGTTATGACTTTTCTTATCGAAGTTGTCTGAGATATTTCATAGTACAGTGCCTCGTTTTAGGCCTAGGTTGCATAAATTACCTTGGTATAACATAACGCTTAAGAGGTTGAAAAACAAGCGTACAAATTCAATAAATTATATAAGGCAAATAGGGAAAACATTTCTCTTAGGGAACAGTACATTAATAGTGTGCGGCAGTTTAATGTTCTCGATAAATTTCTTTATAATCGCTACATGCGTAGGCTCGAAGATGAGCTTAAAGAAAATCCAATAGCCTTTTGGAACTTTATCCGCTCCAACGTGGTTTAACGAATATTCCGATCTGTATGACCTTTAATGGGGTAAGCTCCCAGTCGCTAACTGAAACAGTTGAGCTTTTTGCGGAATTCTTTAAATCTAACTTTGATGATGCCAATGTAGGTTTGGCTGGCTCTCATTCGCGCTCGGGATTTTGTGATCAGTTGATTTTGGCTCCCTCATTATCTCAGAGGATGATGTTCGCAATGCTATGCTTTCCCTTAAACCCTCGCTAAGTTGTGACACTGATGGCCTTTGCGCCTTTGTACTGAAGCACTGTAGTTTAACTCTCTGCGCTCCCATTTGCATTTCTTCAATTTATCTCTGTCCTCTGGAACTTTTATCGATAGATGGAAAAGGAGCTCAATTTGTCCTATTTTTAAATCTGGTAATAAAAATGACATCTCTAACTATAGGCCGATTGCCAAACTCACAGTATGCTCAAAGCTTTTCGAAAAAATCATAAAGGAGAAGTTGTCTTTTATCATTAAAAGGGTGATTGACCCGCGTCAACATGGGTTTGTTGCTGGTCGCTCTACTGTCACTAATCTAGGGTCACTTTCTGATTTCTGTATCTCTGCATTTAAGGATGGCTGCCGACTCCTCAAAGGCTTTTGATAAAGTTTCACATCAAATCTTACTATCTAAACTTGAGTATATTGGATTTCACTCTGTATTCTTATCTTGGTTAAAATCGTATCTATCGAACCGGTCTCTATGTGTTGAAATCGAGGGATGCAAGTCCCTACCTTTTTATGCAACGTCTGGAGTTCCTCATGGTAGCATTCTCGGGCCTTTGTTGTTTGTGCTTTTTATAAATGATATTGGTTCCTGTTTTTTTTCGTCCTCTTCCTTCTATATGCAGATGATTTAAAGTTATTTCATAGAGTTAATTGCGAGTCGGATTCCCTACTCCTACAAAATGACCTAAATAATCTTATTGAATGGTGTAATGCAATAATCTCTTCCTCAATGTAAATAAATGTTTCCACATGTCTTTTACTAAATCATCTAACTTATATTCCACCCTCAACGATATCGCAGTTGCTCGACTGGTTTCGGTTAATGAATTTATTGACTTAGGTGTTGTTTTTGATTCCTCTTTCTCTTTTGTCAATCATATCTCTTATATGCTTCCCAAGGCTTACAGAAACCTTGCCTTTCTTCGTAGATATGCAAAAGACTTTAAGGATCCTTATACAAGGAAGGCTTTTTGTACCTCTCTCGTTCGTTCAAAACTAGAATACGCCTCAATTGTTTGGAATCCTATCTATAGCTGCTATGCTGCCAGAATTGAAAGGGTTCAAAGAAAATTTACTCGTTTTTGTCTATTTTCACTCAACTTTGACGACCCAATTCCATCCTATCACTCGCGCTGCTTACTCATAAATCTCCAACCTCTCGAATCCAGAAGGATAGAACATCTGCTAATGTTCGTCTATGATCTAATAGTTGGCTCTCTTGATTGCCTCTTAGCGATTGTTCTCTTAGCGAAGGTGTCATTTAATGTACCTAATCGGAGTCTTCGAACATTTTTTCCATTTTACATGAGTGCTTGCAGGGCTAATTATTGTAATTTTGACCCAATTTTTCGGGCACTAAATGAATTTAATAGACTCTCAAGGAGGTTTTTTATTGATTTTTCTTTGTCGAGAAGCATCCTCAAGTCAACTTTGCAAGAGTTCCTATAATCTTTACTTGCATTATCTTTTTATTTTTTGTTTTCGCTAGTCATATTACTTACGTTATTCGTTGTGGTTTTCAGTTGATTATTGGTTTAAGTATTTATTTGCTTTTGTATTCTAGTCTGTAAGATTGTTTAATCATAGACTGAATAAATTATACATACATACATACATACATACATATACATACAACATTGGCTGATGGGGTGAAAGAAAAAAATGTGGAAGGGTCAAAATTAGTATATAGGAATTAGAATAAAGACAAAGAAAAAATTGTGTTTTGTTGCTTCGAATTCATAAAGTTATAGAGACTTTTTACTTTGGCCATGAGAGTACGATACCTCTATAGCAAAAGATCAAATTTAGCAGTAAGATCGTCAAGATCAGACTACAATGGTGAACGTATCTACAGCACCTATACAACTCTGAGCTTTTTAGATTTTTCACTCAAACACAAAAAAGGTAAAAGTAAACTTTCGTTTTTATCTACTGACTACATATCGTAAGGCAACACAACTAAGAGAGTACCGTGGATTACGATCACAGATTGAAAACTATTTTCACTCAAGCGATAACTATACAACTCTCTACCTTTTTATGGAAATACAAATGAATTAGGGATCTAAAGATTACGCATTGTCGCTGGTTTACACATGTCACTACCCCAATTGACCCTTGAAAGAGCTTGTGTGATTTAAAAAATGGGTTCCAATCACAGATCGCAACACACGATACCGACCCGGATATAGTTACCCATATGCCCCAATGTAATTAATTTTTAATGAAATTTAAATTTTCGTAGATAACATTTGATACGTCATAAATATTGCAACAGAATCAATCAATACAAGGGCATCATTATTAAAATTATATGAAGCCACAGTATTTGATAAGACCAAATAATTTGCGTTGATATATATAGTTAGTATGTATGGGTACAGATGAATACGTATGTATGTACATACTTATGTATATGGAATGAATAACATACCAGAAGAAAAGTTGCCAAGCGCATTTTTTATATGGCATTACAGAACAGCGTTCAAGTTGGTGCGTACGTATTTGCGCTACCTCCCACTGACAGTGCTTCCTAACCTCCTTCTACATATAGAAGCGTGTTAGCGTAGTGTTAATCAAACTTCTTTGAAACCGCTAGGTCTTACAAATAAGCTCAATGCATACAACAAAAAATAAGCGAAGGAACTGAGCTGGCGCTCTAGCCGCTGCAGACCAGTTCTTACAAGTGCTTCGTATCCCTCCGTCTTTGAGTGGGTAGACCATAGTACAGGTATAATCGAAACAGCTGTCGCCTTGTCCGTCCTGATGTCACGTTGTTTAAATTTTTCCAAATTATTAAGTAGACCATAGTCGTTTAACTAAATTCCTATTCTTTTTAAACTTTCTTCCACTTCCATAATGGAAAGTTTTGGTAACTTCTGTCGACCTTCAAATTTGGGCAAAATATCCCACGTCAACACATTCTTGGTATTTGTGCCCAATCATATTTCAATATTTAATATTTTTTTCTCAAAATTTGCTTGTATAAAAAAATGTGCTTCATATATAATCATAAAAACAACTTATAATGCAATTAAGTGGTTATTGTCACTATCAAAGTTAGCAATAATATTGACAGTTTCTTATCGCATATCTGGATCTAAACACCTAGCAACTGAAACAAAAAACATATTTTGAGGAAACGGTAGATGGAAACGTTTAACGGTGAGTGAGAACGCGTCTATTGAGAATAAGGTTAAACAGAATTGAGCACTTGAATTGCTTTTGAACCAGTCGAGTTTCAGAGTTTCCATAGTGACTATTTAAATTTTTATGAAACTTATTCATCTTGTCTTAGTCATATGTGGAAATCATCTTTTACATCTAAAACTTAAATTCTACTTCTGGTTAGAGTTTGAACGGCTGCACTATCGTAAGTTAGATTCCAAACCGATCACTTTCTTGGAAATCTTAATTGTGCAGATTACTTTGCTGCTTGTAAATCTATTATGTTTTGCATTGCCACATGGGGCGCATCCATTTTAAAACTAAAGGTTGGGTACACGCAGTGTTGACCCAAGCGACTACGTCTACAAATAACAAAAGCCCAAAAAAAGAATGGTCGGCATATTTGTCCATAGTCACATACCGATATATATTTCCACTGCTGACGGCGTCTCAGTTCCATTAAGGTTATATATTCAAAAGTTATGTGTAAACAAATGTTTAGATTTTACGACCTTTCGCAATATACTGGAAATGTTGGAAGTTTGCTCGTGTTCATAATTAATTTTTCCCTGGCGAGTGTGGGACCCAACACTGCTCGAGAATATTTGGTACGGTTCGAACAGCACCATCATATCCAGTTCTCCTTTAAAAACTGCTTTCTGCCTTTAAGTGGTTTCAATTTTTTTATTTTCATATGTAAGTGCAAAGCAAGGTACTTTCGTATGATGAACGAACACTTCCGTATAAAAAACAAATTTGCACTAACAAAATATTATGACACTGAAAAAACGTGTATTCAGAATTGATTCATATCAGCCATTTAATGTTTTACCTCGGAATTTGAGATAAGACTTGGGAAACCTGCACACGCTTTATTTTGACATTATATGGTAAAGGTATAGAAAGTCTTGATAAGTCGCATGAGAGGTTCGAGACCCGGGGTCGCAAAATTCAGTACTTCGCAAATATCTCACATCCTATATCTCGCTGGATTTTCGCTCTCAGTTCGAAGTTGAATATCATGAAATTCTCCACAGATCCAGCCTGAGGTACTTTGTCTTGGTCTTAGCTACTTATTTCTGAGTTAAGGCTCGAGCAGTTGCTGAAACTTTGCATCGACCTAGATTAGATATTAATGAAGCGAACTCGTTGAAATTTATTGTATTCAGACTATCATTTGGGTTGGCAGCAATATCGACTCAAAGTTTTATAAGTGAGCGTGGCTTCGCCCTTTTTAGACTCAGAATACGGAAGCTGTTACTCCAGTAATAATTCACGAATCGTAAAAAAAACTAGTGGGGTTGATCTGAATGCCATATTAGTGAATGAGTGAAGTTGCTGTGCTGTATTGTGAGGACAAGGCGATTTCCGAAATGTTTTAAGCAAACGATATATTGAAACTTTTGAGCTGTTTGAACATATAAAAATTTAATTTTATTTTCTAAATACAAAAAAAAGTGTATATACAATTTTGTACATGTATTGTGACGTGAACTTCAATTTAAAAATTTGAGCAACAATGCATTTTTCCTGTACCTTACTACATCCTTTTTTGTTTCTCCGTGACACAAACAAAACCAGGCAGCTGATTTTAGTATCACAACAAAAAAATTTGACGGCCTCATAATCCGGTCATGATTTTGAAAGTAATAGGAAGGGAAAATTTGTAAGAGGCCAAGCGGAAGAGAGAAATTGAGAGTAAAAGTAAGTATAAGGGTAATGGTTTCAGAGAAATTAGTAAAAAGAGGTTTACAGGAAGGGTAAGAATAATACAAGGATAATATTAAGAGCAATAGAGATAGTTAAACTTGGAGAAGAGCAAGGAGAGGAGCAGTAAGAGGAAAAACGGGCCGATTAAGGTAAACTAGAAAATTCAAAGTGTAGAGGAAATAAGACAAGATGGAGAGACAGGAGAGAAAGTTGGAATTATGTCTGTCGGTTTTGATCATGCGGGTATTCAATCAATGAAATTGTATAAGCTCTGATTCGTTGAAGCATCATTGCTGTAAAACCTCTGCCGCTTTATATTTTTACGCCAGTCACCATTCTCTGTTCAGTGAACCTACCTCTTAGCGCTTCGTTTACATAGAGAAATACTGGGTCTCGGGACCGTGTACCGCCGATCCCTAGCTTTCGAATTTCAAGCCTCCCAGTTTCTTCAGAAAGGCATTAGTGTAATATTTGTTTGTGATACTGAGAAGTCAATGCTTCAAATATGTCAAAAACCAACCCTTGGAATTACTCCCACCACCCCCTAGTTCCATCAGGAGCTTTAGGTCACCAGAAACCTCGACTGCTAAGCATTGTGTCGAATATTAGCATCACTATTATGTTAGTAAATAATCACAACAACTAAAAAAGCAAGCAGCCACACTAATGTACAAGGAAACGAAGTGTATTCCATACACATAACCAGCAGCTCGAAGCGAAGAGATTACTTCACATACACATATGTATGTAGTCAGCAGACAAGAGCAGAAGCTGTTACTGACTCACACATACACACGGATATACTAGAAGAAAAACATAAACTAAAATCTTATAATTTTAAACGAGCAATTCTTATTTGTTTGTATAGCCGAAGGATCTCGGGAACGGCTCAACCGATTTAATGAAATTTGGCACAGAGATAATGTATCACCTTCTAAGACTTTCTACCTAGAGTGTTGCCACTCAGTATGTTTCACAAAGTTGCCACCTATTCGAAATGAAAAAAAAATTGCATGAGATATGCCGATATGGGTATCAAACGAAAGGTATTTCACTCCGCATTACAATAGAGAGATTTTTGAGTCAGGGTTGCCATTTAGAGTTGCCACCTATTCGAAATTAAAAAAATTTCATGAGATATGCCGATATGGGGATTTATCAAACGAAATGTATTTCACTCCGCATTACAATAGGGACATTTTTGAGTAGGGTTGCCATTTAGGGTTGGGGTAGTTAGACGAAATAGTACTCTACTCACTCATATCTATTAAAGCTTTAAAGGAGAACATTAAAGTTAAAAATCTTTGTAAAAAATCGTACACATGATTCGACTTAATTTTCTTAATTTCAAACACGATAATAAAATTTGAAATGCAATATCAAGGCACCGTGGCAAATTCTAGCAAAATATATTTAAACGCATATTTTTGCCAAATATGAAATGAATAATTGCAATTTCTCACAGATTACTATTAGAAAGATTTCTCACCGTAGCAAAAAGGTATCTCACCAAGGTAATTTCTACCGTTGAACACTAGAGGCATATGTTTAATTTGAAAACGACATCTAACCATTTAACTACTTACCAACAGATGGCGCTTAGGGAAGTACGTTGACATTTAATTAAGCTAACTGATAGTTGTCATAACTGATAGTTGTTATTCGTGAAATTTACAAGTTTTTGTAATGTAATAAAATTGTGAGACTTTCATAGTGTATAACTAAAAAATGTTTGAAATTAATAATTCAGCTCATGGAGATACTCGACCTAAATAACTTAGTTCTCGATTTCACTAATTGTCATAACAATCCCTTATACTATAGGCTCGAATTACCCAATTTCAAATTTTTCATTCCAGTTCATTTTGCGGTTATTGTTTGATATGTTTTTGAAATCTATTTTTAAGGAAATCAAATATTGGTAAGAAAAAATATATAATATATGTGCATACAAAAAAGTAGAGTTTAATTAATGATGGCATGTAGAACAAAGTAAGTTATGCGGCATAATCGAAGATTGCCGAGCAAAGCTCGGTCGCCCAGGTAATATTCATTTATATAGCTAAATAACCAAGTATGAGATACAACTGCTCCATAAGGCATGTTCGTGAAAAGCCTAGACCTTAGTAGAAATAGTCGAACGAGGTAACCGAGGAGTATAAAAGCAGCGCAAGCTGAGGAATCAGTAATCTGTTTGGCACGCTATTAGTGAAGAATAATTTTGAAGTACTACTCCCAAAGTAGCTTAGATAAAGACAATTTTGCAATACTTGATATTGGAGTGATTTATTCAAGAGTTTGGCGATTCGATGAATAAATTCCGAAGATTACGAATACAACTTGGACATGGCAAAGTTAAGTGCATTAAAGATCCCAGCAACTGAAAAGGAGTTCGAGAACCGTGGTTGAATACAACCGGCAATAAGATCGAGCTTCAAACACGGCTACAAGAGGTTATGGAGTGGGAAGGGAATTAATGTGGACGAGTATGTCTTTCATCCTGATGGAGACGAGACAACAACAAAAATGGAAGAGAAAAACGAAACATTACAGACAGTTACGAGCACAGACTTGAACATGATATTGGCTGCAATATCTGCACAACATCGAGAGTAACATCCAAGATGGAAGCACAGGAGGCACGCATTGCAGAAATGTCGTCGTAAATAATATCTCAACTGGAATCGCAGGAGACACACATAACATCAAGGATGGAAACATAACTTAAGTAGTACGAAGGTAAAAACTCCATCTTTTGGCCGTTCTCTTCCTTTCCAGGTATTTAAGCTACATTTGGAGAAGACCACAGCAGTGAACAACCGGAATGCTGAAGATAAATTTGCTGCACTGTTCGTAGCATTGAAAGGGCCTGCAGCTTAAATCTTACAGACAATTCCAGAGTACGAACGGAACAGCTATGAAACATTGATGAGCGCTCAAGAGAGGCGATACGGAAGCGAACACAGGAAAGAGATATACCACATAGAGTTGCAAAACCGCTACCAAAAAGCTAATGAAACTTTGCAGGAGTTTGCTTCGGATGTTGAAAGATTGGCTCATCTCGCAAATGCGGACGCACCGTGAATACCCGAGAGGGTTAAAATTCAGAGATTTATGATTGGAATATGATGTCGAAACGAAACGAGCTACATATGCGAATCCAAAACCAACATTTGCTGAAACGATATCCCATGCACTGACTCAGGAAACAGAGTCACTTTAGGGTAAGCCCGCATACAAAGCACGCCGTGTGGAAGTAGAAAGGCCAGACTGGCTGAACACAATATTGGGGGCACTGAAAGCATCGCAATAGCGGAGTGAAAGAGTTATCAAATGCTTCAAATGCGGGAAGCCAGGTCACATTGCACGTCATTGCGGTCTCGAGCCCCAGTGGTTCCAACAGCATGGATGGTCTTAAGTAAAAAGCTGGACGAGATGAGCAGACCGAGCTAGATGTATAGATCGAGAACTTGCTCCAGCTGTGAAATATTCCGGTATCCCTGTATCACAAATCGGAAGAAAATCGAGCAGTCTTACAGTTGGAGAATATATGGATGGCAAGGAGCATGTACTGACTGTAGATACGGGCGCATCTAATTCCTTAATCCGATCTGATTTGGTCAACAGGAGAGTAAAGGCATTACCTGGAGCAAGATCTCGTACGGTCACAGGCAGAAAGTAGTATGTGAAGTCTTAATTGGAAAGGTCACGGTTCTACACAAATTCGTTGTGTCAGAGATCGTTGATGAAGGTATATTGGGAGTGGACTTCTTAGTTGACCATAGCATCAGGAGCGATATGCAGTGCAGGATTATGCAATATAAGAGCAAGGATGTACCACTTAACTACAGTTTGGAGAAAGGTTGAGCAGTAAGCGAGTACTGGTGGAGAAAATTCGACAAGGACCACAAAAATCAAAGGCAGTAGATCGGGCAAAGATTGATGGAATGAATGGGCCAAACAAATCAAAACCGAATGTACCTGCGAGAAAAACACTGGCATTGACAACCCCAAATGGACGCACTAAAACGAAGGAAAAAATGCAAGGGTGTTTTCAAGCCAGCACGCACTACTGCTGTGAAACGTCAAAACAATACTGATTATGCAAAGCCAATCCGTCAAGATCAATCCCTATGAAGTAGTTCATTGGCCAAACAACAGTATCTGAGGGAACAAACCAGGATGCTGAGTAGTAAGATGAAACACAGTTACGACAAGAAACAACAACAATTCGGAAGGTTTCCTGGACGGAGATTTGGTAATGTTATACAACCCTCGCCGGCGGAAAGGTACTCATTCAAAATTTCACCTGGGAAGGTCCGTACAAAGTTGTGAAGCAGATCAGTGATGTCATCTGCCGCATACAAACAATTGGAAAATCACGAAATAGAAGAGTGGTTCATTTGGAGAGGTTAGCAGCGGTTAGATCGAGATATTTGTCTGATCTGGATGATCAGACTTAGGTGGACGGCAGTGTGACGAAGGGTCGGCTATACATTAAGGGACCAATTGGTTTTATTCGTAAACCAAAGGGGTTTGACCTTTGAAATTTTGCACATAGGTTCTCAGGGTGTTCCCCAACGAGAATCAGTGAGTAAATTTTAATTGTTATTAACAATTTACTAGTAATTAGTAGTTAAAGTTACCATGGTATAACTATCACTTTTTATCTACATACGAACACTTTCACAAAAATTTTATACATAACTACACTTTATAATGTTTATAAATCCACAGGCAACTATTTTCTTTTATTTAAATTTAAGATTGTTGTAAAATTTAAAACCACGGGCAACTATCTTCTTTTATTTAAATTTAAGTATTGTTGTAAAATTTAATAATTTATTTGTTTACTTTCCGCGAACAAGCATACAGCGATTTTATCTAATTCACTGCTTGCTTGGTGCTACCAGATTCTTTAAATTGTACCAACGAATGAAAAATGTTTTTAAATAGTACCAACGAGGAAAACGGACCTTTGTCATTCAACTCCATATATTTATTTCACAAAAAAATAGAAAATTTGGAATAAAAAAACGCGCGAAAAAAATTTTCGCCTGTAGCGCTTTTTATTTTTTTTTAATAATTTACGTATATTTTATAAAACATTGAAAATTTTTTAAGTAAATTTTATTTCATAAAAAAATATAAAATTTGGAATTAAAAATCGGTATTTTTTAAAATAAATTACGTTTTACTTCATAATAGAAAATCTGGAATAAAAAATGGCGCGATTAAAATAGATTGAGTCTTTTTTTTATTTATACATATTTTGAAATCTGTTGCACCATATTTGCTCAATTCACTGCGTTTTCTTGCATTTTTTTGTTAACTTTAATATTTAATTGTGATCAAAACTATAAGCCTCCTGTGGGTGCGGGTGGTGTTTTTAGAAAGGGGCAGTCGCCCCACTTCAACATACCACCCCCAACCCCCTCCCCCTGGTCCCTTAATGTATAGTCTACCCGTGACGAATATTAGCATCACTACGCTGTTAGTAAATAATCACGCAACAACAAAAACATGAAGCAGCAACTCTTATGTATATGTACACATTAAAGCTAGCAACACTTATGTAGAAGGTGACGAAGAGATATCTCACACACACAGATGTACTCATCAGTCGAAGTAGTTACTCACACATACAGAAGCATATGGCTTTAAACTACAAATATACATGTTCTTATATAGCTGGTAACGAAGCATGAGGTACACCTGTTCACGAAATTAGTTAACCCATTCAAAAAAGCGTTAAAGATGAAAATGGAGGAGCTTGGATTAAGTCGTTAGCAACTATACAACGCCGGTGAAACCGGTTTATACTGGAACCTTTTGCCACAAAAGACGTATGTGTCATCGTTAGAAAAACTGCCCCACGTGCAAATATGGAAAAGTTCAAATGCGTTAGGATCTCATCAATTCAAGCTTCTTGTAGTCGGATAGACCTCGTTGTTTTAAATGTTTTGACTGCGCAGTGTATTATCGACATTCTAAATCCGCTAGGATGACTGCGGCTATTTTTAAAGATTGGTTCTACCGTTCATTCATGCCTGAGGTAAGCTTTTATTTTCTATCTCAGTAGCTTAAAACTCATAAAATTTGTATAGGTTACAAGGTTTTTGATGGGAAAAGGGATTACTAATAAAAGCTCTCATTTTAATTGATAATGCTCCATCTCATCCACTAGAGGATGAACTAAAAAGAGAAAACGGCTGCATATATTAGCAATCTTTATGCCACCAAATTTCACCCCTCTTATTCAACCTATGGATCAAATGCAATCAGGATTACGAAACTTTACTATAGAACGCAGAAAATGGTGGACACGGTGTACAGTGGATGCCTTTCACTCAGCTAGGAAATTTAGAATATGCAGATGATGTCTGTCTGCTAAGTCACAGAAGTACTGACCTTCAACACAATTTAGAAGCTGTCAACACACATGCAAAGGAGGCCGGACTAAGCATCAATACAGCGAAAACCAAAGTCATAAGATGCGGTTATAGTATTTCATCAAGGCCATTGATTTTTACGGTTGACGAAAATGAAATCGAAGGTATAGAGTCCGTTGTTTATCTTGGTAGTATTGTCTCAAATAAGAGCGGTGCAGATGAGGACGTTCAGTTCCGCATAAACAAAGCAAGAATGGCTTTTGGGCAACTGGCAAACGTGTGGAGGTCCAGTCAAATATCTTTAAAAACGAAGCTTCGACTGTTTAATTCGAACGTTAAATCAGAACTGTTTTATGCTTTCGAGACGTGGAAAAGCTCAACTTTAATTCAGAAAACGTCTACAAGTTTTTATTAATCTGTCTGCGCTGAATCCTGAAAATTCGATGGCCGGAAAGAATTTCAAATGACGACTTGTGGTCTAGAACAAATCAACCTAAGGCTGCCACAGAAATAACCAAGCGTAAATGGTCGTGGATTGGTCACACTCTCAGAAGACCTCCAGTAAATATAGCCAGACAAGCATTGCGATGGAATCCACAAGGAAGCCGACGACCTGGTGCACCTGCGAAAACTTGGCGCAGAACTGTGGATAAGGAACTCGAAGGCGCAGGATACACGTGGAATAACATCACAAGAACTGCACCGAACAAAATAAGATTTAAGTCGGTGGTCGAGGCCCTATGCTCCAATATGAGTTGAGGAAGATGATGATGATGATGACTATAGAAACAGTCTTTTGGCTTCTGTTGCTGCAAAGGGGTTTGATTTGTTTGAGGCTCTAAAGCAAATTAGACTTAAGGAAGCGATTTTTACTTTAGAATCTGCATGGAATAAGGCTGTTGTGCTATCCAAAGAAGTTTGGGTACCCCTCACTTTCCCATCGGTTGATCTCCCACGGACACTCTGAGGAAGAAAGTTTGTTTTTTATTTTTTATTTAAAATTTCACTTTGCCGTAGGTTTTGTGAAATCACCTCCTGCCTTTCAAACGTTTAAGATTAGAGAATGAAATTTTATTGTTGGCGTGCGATTGCATTGTAAATATGAATATAGTAGGAATGAGGGCAATCTTATGAAATAAAGAATCATATGAGCAAAAGATCGTATGTTAGATGAGGGTTTGAATGTGTAGCAATATTGTTGAGTAGTTTACTGTGTGTCCGCCCATTATTGATGTAGTAATGTTCTCATAACATTCTAAAAAAGGTTATCGATTAACATGATTACCAGTTAACCATGTGTGTATCATAATTGATGCTTAAGTTATGAATGACCTAGCCAATAGCACGAAATGACAATACTAAGTCAATAAGAGATACTAGGTAATCATTAATTCAATTTCACCGGGCTCGGGTGTTCGACTAGTTGCCTGAACACCCCCCCCGTGTTCCCTAAGCGTATCCTGCATGATGGTACACCTCAACCGATTGTTGATTCATACTGTTCTTTCCAGGTGGCAGTGTGAACAACGAAAAGACCGATCTACACAGAAAAGAAAAGAGAAAAGAAAAAAAAGAAAATGGGGAAATAGACAGCAAGAAGAAAAAAGACCCGTCAGTACATCTCAAAGGAAGCTAATTTAACATTTTACATGTGTGATAATAACAAATTTGAATGCGCTGAACTGAAAATTGGATAATGGTTAGATAATTCGGATATCATATAAATCTCGGACTTGTTCGAGATAGCTATGAGTGAATCAGTTAGTCTGATAAAGGCAGTAGTTTCTGTTAGATTACGACAAGTTTGTACCGTTTTTTTTTTAGTGTTTCTAAATGGCCATTTGTTGGTTTTTTCCTGCTCACCTGCTTAGAGTTTTTTTTATCAAGTTTTTTTGGTTTTTGTTTCGATGTTGTTTTTTTTATTTGTCTAATTTTTTTTTGTTTTTTTTTTTCTTTTTTGGATTTTTTATTTCCATTTTTCAATTAATTCTGGGTGTAATATTCCGGCAATAGTGTTTGACAGGTGGTGAGAAGTTTCTTATTGTATGGAAGTTTTGCTGGGTTTTTTCTCTTGTATATAGAGTTCAAGAAGGCTACGACTGAACTTCTAAAAAGGAGTCACCTTCTCACGGGGGGGTGAACATAAAAAAATAAAGAAAGTATGCTGAACGAAAAAAAAAAAAAAGTGATCGTCCAGACCTTCCCGACGGTGTATCGTACAATCGGAATATGTATAGTAAGCAAAACATTGCTCGAGAGACAGCATAATTCTTGTTTTTGGCAATTTGGTGAGATCGCCTGTTTCGATTGCATCATTCGCCAAGAAAGGTGGACCAGGAGGTGTGGAGGAAGACTTAGAATGAGTTTGTACGATATGGGCCTATCAAATCGAAAGGTAGTATAGATGAAAGTATCGTTAAAAGAACTCACGCCAGTGGGGCGTAGTTCTAGTAAGGGGACGCCGGGGGTTTTCACGCCAGCGTATCGAATTAGACTTTATATGTAACAGATATTTTGTGGTTTCTTTTTTTGTTTTTTTTTTTTTTTTTTTTCTCTTGGGTTGTTTCATAAGTGGAATAGGTGATTAACGAGATTTGTTATAAAGGGAGTGGGTGCCGTCTTGTGTTCTATAGGATGGTTCGGAGGGGCGTTTATTATCGATGTTCGATATATGCCATATAAAAGGTGGTTACGAGTGGGGTGGAGTTATTGAACAGAATTTCTAGAGAAAGAGATAAATATAAGTTTTGCAACAAGAAGTAAATTTTTTTATTAAGTGATTGTATTTACTCTATTTTTTATATACTCAAGTGTTGATTATTGTTGGCCGGATTGTCAGAGAAGTTTGAGCAGAACAAGGTAGGTTAGACGAAACAATCTCTGCATTTTGTTTTAAACTGTATGATTTAGTTTTATTATGATTGTTGGGATATTTGAAAAAAGAGCCATATAGTGGCAAACCGAGTTGCGCTTATTTAATCGATATTC
>JARSSU010028217.1:0-27481 GCA_029619165.1 Eurosta solidaginis
AATTTTGATGATGCTTACAACCACATTAGTGAGTACACCCTGTCCACCTTATGGCGATATCTGGAACACGGCTTCCACCTATAGGATATCTCCCTTTAAAATACTCATTAACACCATTTATTCATACCGCATATCGTACAGAAACTCACCCAACAAATTATCACACCCTGAGTCCACCTTCTTATGGCGATGATCTCGCAAATAGAACTAAGGCTCACTCCTTTTAAGATACTCATTAATCACCTTCATTTGATATCCATGATCGTACAAGACACAGTCCATAGTCAACCGAGTCCACCTTTATGGAGACATTTAGAAAGAGGGGTCCTACCTACAGCAGCTCAGTCGTCAACTCCCTTTTTATAAAGATACTCCAATTAGCACCTCTTTACATTGGTACCTCATGATCGTACTAAAACACACTCCAGAGTCACCTCTGGTCCACCTTATGGCGGTATATCTGGGATAAAGGGCCTCACACAACTAGTGTAGATAATCCCCTATAAAATACTACATGACACCATCATACTCTCTACTCTTACAAACACCTTATACACCCTAGTCCACCTTGCTTATATGGCGTGATATCCCGTGTAAACTAGAACTAAGAGCACTATATCACTACCCTTTTAAACAAACACTCATGAACACCTTCATTGATACCCTACTCGTACAAACCATATTCTAGAGTGCACCCACGGTCCACCTGTATGGCTGGATATCTCGCAAAAGGCCGGTCAACTATAGAACTAAGGCCCACTCGCTCTTGTAAATACTCTTTATGACATTCCATTTGATGCCCTTGTCATACAAACACATTCCAGGGTTACCTAGGTTCATTTTCCTACATGGTGATTTTCCCCTTATTTTGTCTCCAAAGCTCTTAGCTGAGTATGTAATGTACGGTTACACCCCGAGTTAACTCCTATCGGCATTTTCCGAGAGACAACTGCGGAATTTTTTTCACTACAGATACATATGTGACCCGGTCTATGAAAAGGTGGCTTATGACTCACTACTACTAAGAAACTGAAGAAAGGCATTGTTTATCTTTAGCAGCTGTTTCTCGCAATTTCTTTTTTGAGTCATAAGCCCACCTTTTCAATAGACCTGGTCCACATATTATGTATATTCTCCATTCTTTGTACCTGGATGGCGAGAAATATAAGTCCTGACGACCTGATCCGGTCTTGAGAATAAGAAAAACGAAACAGGAAAGGTTATTGGTGCAAACTAGGAGAAGAAATAAATACACGTATGACGGAGGTTGGGGGTGAGGAAAAAGGCCACTGGTAAAATTCGCCGCCTAGCTGTTACCAGGTTGTCATTACATGGAGAACGACACTGGTGTAGTAAGGCGAGACACATTATCAGAGAGATCTGGAACCCTTTAAAAATTTAAAATTCAGGGACGAAATTTGGCAACGTATTTTTTTTAAAACCAGTCTACACCATAAGTCTAAGACAATAGTCTAAGTACATAAGCAAATAAATAGTACGCGCTTAGTGGACGTCCTTTTTCTCGTTAGGTGGAGCTATTTGATTGCACATATGCAAGTATCTGCAGTCGACTACTCACAACCATCCAACACCTTGCTGCGTGTCATGCCATGTCATAGCTGTGGCGTTTCAGCGAGTGCTAGCTCGCTGTTAGCTGCAGTGACAATGATGAAAAGGATGTGTTGCTGATGGGAATGATAAGCATCAGTATTAAAGAATAAGCGCACAATGCTTAAATGAGGTGTGTTATACCCAGTCAGCTTTTGAAGTTTATAAGGCGCGTTTTCGGCAATGCCCAAGTCGTTTTGGGCTTGATTGAAAAAGTGTTATACTTAAAGAAAAACTTTGACTGGAATCGGACTTGCCTAACAAAAACAAGTTTTTGGTATGATATAAAGGTGTGAAACTCTGCAATTTTTGGAGTATACCTGAAAATGTCGGCTGGGTTAGAGACCATCAATTTGTGGAGCGTCTGTTTGTGCTAGTATTGAGGTGCGTCGTAGGCTTTTGTTTTTGTTAGGAAAATTTTCTATTGCACCACTGCTTTTGTAGATGTTAACGTCAGATAACGAAGACGCTGAATTGGCGGCAGCCAGCTGTCCATTTTTTGCGCATGCGCAGCTATGTGGCACATTTGAAATATATTTGCCCCTAATGCAAGTTAGGTGCCTTTTTCTAAAATATTTTTCGCATGATACATAGTATGGGGATAGAGGGGACTCGATCTATGTTTTCGCTATTTTTCCCTGAATGGGGAAACTTCCGTCATCCTCTTCGGTATTCGCCGACAATATTAAAAAATTGGAACATTTTTTTTTACGTCTCCTAGCTGTTCTTTCTAGACATGGGAAGAGCCTTACTAATGCTACACACCGGCGGACCATAGAAGTGTCCTACTGAAGAAATCCAGTAGCAGACTGTTGAGTATTTCATATGAAAGTTAAGGAGCGATGGTCGGCAGCCTTTCTCGACGCCCCCATTGGAGTATCCTTGCTTTGCGTTTTGGCTGTGAACGACCTGCTTCATGACCTAGGAGTAGAGAAGTTGTCAAGTAGTGATTCATGCTGACGATCTGGGCATAATTTTCAGGGCAAATTTCGGAATACACTGAAGGTCGTACAGAGGTGCCTGTTTGTCCGTGACCAGATGGTCTGAATCATGCAAATAAGCTGCTAACCCAACAAAAAGGAGCTGATTTGCAAAAAATTCGATTGTCTAGGATGAATCCGGGATGAGTCGCAAAGGAGTATGCGACCAATGCCGTTTTGATCTCTTTGTATGAGTTGACACTGTTCCCGTTTTGTTTGAGCATGTGCTATGAAGAGACTAATTGTACCCATTTCTACTCGAAAGGGATCGATAGCGACCAATCCCCTTTGTACCCATATGGACTATGAAGACGGCCCCTTTTCGGTTCAATAAGGACTCAAATAGGTTCAGTCGAATTTTCTGCCATGAGAAAACAATCGAAGGGTTTGCCAGCCCAAATCTATTTGATGTAAGTTGTTTACCGATTTTCAAAAGGTATATAAAATATTCTTCGAAAACGTAACCCTAACTCCGGCGTAGTCGTTAGGTTCAGTATAGGGCTTCGCAGTTTTCTTAAATAATTCCATTCAGTCACCAGCAATCTTTTTTATTTAGTCATTTCGTTGCTGCATTTTTTAAAATATTATTATAACGGGCTACATAGATTTCAAAGTGACGAATCCCAACTGTACCCGAAAGGGACTAAAGGGGATCAATTATGCCCAAATATAGACATAAGAGATCAATCGGAGACCAATTTCTTTAGGGACTATTCGCATGATTTTTTGCAGGGATATGATATACTAAAGACATTTTAAAGGGTTACCGTTAAAGGATAACAGGGTTACGTTGAACTAGGACTAGCTTAAGTATTCTTTAGCTGCTTCGATTGGAAGACTTTTTACAACGCTTGCAGAACTTCCAGCTGTTAGTTGTGCGAAAACCTTAATTGCGCGCAGCTTACGAAATTTAATTAGACCAATATAAACTAACGGTCATTACAATCTACCACACTGACTAAAGCATGAAAAGACACCCACCAGCATCCACCAGCTTGTGCCATGGCAATTACTTACAAAAGAATTTGTTATTCTTTTGCCGCTGTCGTTTCAATGATAAATTCGCCTCGACTATAAGCGACTAAATGAGGACAACATGATGCTACGACATGAAACAGAGAACGACTGACGACAACGCTTTTGAAACCAACCAAATTCTTTCAAATAGATGGATGCCCGATGACTGCTGTGTGTAGTTGTTATTTACTAACATTGGAGATGAATTTCTGGCTATCAGCAATGCAAATCAATTGTAAGCCAAAACATGCGACAGCGGCAGGCAAAGTAAAACGCCACATTGCGACCGATATGCGAATGCGATACATAGCGCGCTAGAATGGGCCATCCACAAAATGTAGCGCGCCAACTCCGCAGCTATTACGGTTATCTGTGAAATTTATATGCAACACAAGGGGGTAACGAATTTGATTTCAATTCAAGTACAACAATAACAACAAAAACCATATAGTATTAGCAAGCTTGCAATGGCACATCTATCAGCATGGAAATCGGCGCTGTTATTCTAGTCTTAGATACACTCCTGGCGTTCACCACCACCACCCCCTCCTCATCGTCTTCATCTCATTCGTGCCACATTTGCGCGCCACGTTGGCATTACAGAATGTCTTGTAAGGTGTCACTTGTCCGCTGCCACATACATTTGAGCCAACGACGCACCATTTGGTGCGGAAATGAGAACAAAGTTTTTTTTGTTAGTTTATTCTTTCTCAAAGCCAGGGAGTGCTAAATAACTGTTAAAAATTTAAAGCAAAATCTTGTAGAAGAGACAATGCCACTGAGCGGAGTAAAATCCTAAACAATAACTGTTATTTTTTGTAGCGATTTAAAAATAACCGTTATTTTTCAGCGAAATAATAAACACAAAAAACTGTTGTTTTCGGAGCGAAATAAAAAACCCAAAAAATAACTGTTATCTAACGAGCGAAACTAAAATCTCGAAAAAAGGTTGTTCTATGAGCAGACTGAAAATATTATAACTGTTTTAACCCAAAATGGGATAAAAACTCAAAAAATTCCGAGCGCAACAAAAACCTAAATAAACAGTTATTTTCGGAGTAAAATAAAAAACTAAAAAAAATGGCTGTTATTTTGCTAGTGAGAATAAAAACTGAAAAAAAAACTTTTATTTCCAAAAAGCCCCGAAATTAACGTTTATTTTTCCTGTGAAGGGAAGACTTAAGAAAATACTGCCAGAAAATAACCGTTTCTTTTCTGAGTGAAACGAAAAACTCAAAAAACTATTTTTATTTTCCGAACCAAACAAAAACTTAAAAAAGAACTGCTATTTTCCAGCGATGTAGAAAAAACAGAAAAGTAACTCTCACGAGCTAAATAAAAAATTGAAAAAATAACTGTTTTTTCCAATCAAAATAATAAGCTCAAGAATAACTTTTACTTTCCGGGCGAAATAAAAAAACCAAAAAAATAACTGTTACTTTTAGAGCGAAAAAAAATTAAAATAACTCTTACCCCCTACCGAAATAAAATATCAAAAAAACAGGTAAGGAAGACTAAGTTTGGGTGTAACCGAACATTACATACTCAGCTGAGAGCTTTGGAGACAAAATAAGGGAAAATAACCATTTAGCAAAATGAACCTAGGATAACCCTGGAATGTGTTTGTATGACATTGGTTTCAAATGGAAGGTATTGAAGAGTATTTTAAAAGGGAGTGCGCCATAGTTCTCTAGGCGAAAGCAATTTCAGGATATCGCCATAAACGTGGATCAGGGGTGACTCTAGAATGCGTTTGTACGATATGGATACCAAATTGAAGGTATTAATGAGGGTTTTAAAAGGGAGTGGCCCTTAGTTGTATATCTGAAGGCGTTTTCGATATATCGACCGAAATGTGGATCAGTGTAACCCCGAACATCATTTGTCGTGTATCGCTAATTTATTTATATATGTAGTACCACGAACAGTATTCCTGCCAAGATTCCAAGGGCTTTTCATTTCGCTCTGCAGAACTTTTTCATTTTTTTCTACTTGATATGGTAGGTGTCACACCCATTTTACAAAGTTTTTTATAAAGTTATATTTTGCGTCAATAAACCAATCCAATTACCATGTTTCATCTCTTTTTTCATATTTGGTACAGAATTATGGCATTTTTTCATTTTTCGTAATTTTCGATATCGCAAAAGTGGGAGTCGTCATAGTCGGATTTCGGCCATATTTTATACCAAGATAAAGTGAGTTCAGATAAGTACGTGAACTAAGTTTAGTTAAGATATATCAACTTTTGCTCAAGTTATCGTGTTAACGGCCGAGCGGAAGGACAGACGGTCGACTGTGTATAAAAACTGGGAGTGGCTTCAAACGATTTCGCCCATTTTCACAAAAAACAGTTATCGTCATAGAATCTATTGCACACACCAAATTTCATAAGGATTGGTAAATTTTAGTTCGACTTATGGCTTATTTGTATTCTAGACGAATTAAATGAAAAAGGGCGGAGCCACGCCCATTTTGAAATTTTCTTTTATTTTTGTATTTTGGTTGCACCATATCATTACTGGAGTTGAATTTTGGCATAATTTACTTATATACTGTAAGATTTTAAATTTTTTAATAAATTTGACTTTAAAAACAATTTTTTTTTAAGTGGGCGTGTTCGTCATCCGATTTTGCTAATTTTTATTTAGCGCACATATAGAATAGGAGCAACGTGCCTGCCAAATTTCATTATGATAACTTCAACAATTGCGAAATTACAGCTTGCAAAACTTTTAAATTACCTTCTTTTAAAAGTGGGCGGTGCCACGCACATTGTCCAAAAATTTACTAATTTTCTCTTTTGCGTCATAAGGTCAACGCACCTACCAAGCTTCATCGCTTTACCCGTCTTTGGTAATGAATTATCGTACTATTTCGGTTTTTCGAAATTTTCGATATCGAAAAAGTGGGCGTGGTTGTAGTCCGATTTCGTTCATTTTAAATGGCGATCTGAGATGAGCGCTCAGGAACCTACATACCAAATTTAATCAATATTACTCAAAATTTACTCAAGTTATCGTGTTTACAGACGGACGGACGGACGGACGGACCGACGGACATGGCTAAATGAATTTCTTTTTTCACCCAGATCATTTTTATATATAGAAGTCTATATCTATCTCGATTAGTTTGTGCCGTTACGGATTACCGCTATGCGAACAAAGTTAATATACTCTGTGAGCTCTTCTCAGCTGAGTATAATAAAACTGTTATATACCGAGCGAAATATAAAATTCGAAAAATGACAGTTATTTTACAATCGAAATAAAAAACTCAAATAATAATTATAATTAAAAGAATATTTTATCATAGTTGTTAGGATCCCTGCTTAAAACACATTTGTTTCTTGTGGCATGTTCTGATATGTGTCTTAGCGAGTCTAGCTATCGCTACGTTACGCTTCTTTATCTGATTTGCTCTGCGATCGCATCGCTGATATCAATAGTGCAACAGCAGCAGCAAAGGCGTTAATCAGCAACAGACAAGAGCTTTGACTTTTGCGTTATTCACACTTTAGCAATGCGTCTTTGACCTTCAGCCGCAAGCCGACAGCTGAGTATAAGCAGCTCTAGATGCTTTTATCGCTGCAAAAAGGGGCACGGCCGCTCAGTAATATTTCAACACCTTGAACGGTTTCTAAAAACAAAAAAACAATAACAATATGAAGAGGAAATAAAATATATAGCTTGGGTGAAATAATCGTATTTTAAACTTATTCCAGGTCATTTGCAGATTTGTGGCAGCCATAATTCACGCCTTATAAAAACAACTTGCTACGCTCGCATAAATTTCACAATAGATTTGTGATCATGTGCGACAAAGTGGCATACACATTCTTAGGATACTTTTTTTTCGATATTTGTGTCAAATTTCAAGTTTATTCTTTGCATATGCGCTTGCTTTGTACACAACTCCTCACCCAGCATTCAAAACTTTTCTCCATGCATGTACTAATAAACACCTTAATGCGCTTCTACTATCTATCATCGATACTTTATCTTGTTGTATGCTTTTCGCTATCTCAGACGTTATCCTCTTATGCGTACTTATTTGTAAAATGTTTTTTCGTATTTATTTCATATAGCTTTTCATTTACTTTATAGCGCTTGCGCGCGGTTTATAGTAAATTACAGTTATATGCGTACCAACCGAAATGCGTGAGATTTATGTGACACAGTGTGTCGGTGTGGTGTGATAAGGCTTGAGTGAAATTTGGGCTGCTCTCAGTTTTAAAATTGGGTGACCCAAGAGGTGAAGTATATTTTTAGGCGCATACAATATTTCGAGGGTCCTTAGATTCTCGCGCTAAAATTCGGTCGTTAAAATTTCTGAAACAGTAACTTTACCATCGCAGTTTGCATTACCGGCTATTAAGCTCACATTCAGCCAGAACCAGTCTGTCACATCTGAAAGTGTGACTGCAATGAAGCATGCTTTTAGGTGCATTACATATATTCCATTACATGTTTTTTACGGTTTAAGTAACGGCGGCGGAAATTTCAAGCGTTCCTTTTGGTTTAAATCCTCATACGTACATAAGTCGGAGAGCAATTTCCTTATTATTTAGTGCTATTTTCTCGACCAGCTAAGAAGGAGGGAGGAAAGTTTGAGCGCTTGCAACTTATCTGTAGGGACAACGCCATTGAAGAATCATCCGATCGTCCCGCATTTTTTCCTGTAGTTTTTGGTTTTAACAATCCTATACCTTTTGCCTTCCCTAATATCCTTGGTGCTGTTTCGCTTGTTCATGATGACGTTTCGAGTCATGGTTGCTAGCCAAGCACCGATTTGTAGCCGCCTGGTTGCCTCTGCTAAGCGGATATACCGCGCGAGCGTTAACACCTTCCCTCATGAGATATGATTTCAGAGGCACAAGAAACCTACCTTGATCACTAACGTAATTGTGAACCCGGAAAACAGCTTTATGTCTGTCAAAGTTTGAAGGTATTGAAGCGATATTAGCCTGTCAGCAATTTTGATTAGTTTTCTTCAAACACTTCCAAAATAATCAATTCCCACCTTCGTCCGTAGCGAAGTTCTGAAGTAATATGCAGTTTCCGAAGATATCGCTAGAAAAAGTTTTATCATCCTAGCAATGAGCGCTACACTATTATCAGTAGTAGAGGGGCACCTTTGGCAGTATATCACAAATTATTAGATCACCAGAACCTTAATACATTTAGATTCATCACAAATCACAGGTTCCTTGGTGCATGTTATAACTGTTAGTTGTTCCTGTGATGTGAGCTTGAATGGGTTTGTGACTGTCATTATTGTTAAGGATGCTACCCCAACATATTTCAGATGAATGATGGATTGGATCAATTTTTGATCCAATGGAAGTCTGTGGTAGAGAATGTCTGAGGAGAAGTTCAACATCGAAGAGCATCTACATTATGTCGGACTGCGAGGCGGCACTGCGTGTCTTGCAATCCTACACAGTTACATCTAAGCTAGTGGATAAATGCACTGAAATCCTTAATGCCTTGGGAGCCAAAAACAAGGTTTTTTTTAGGATGGGTTCCTGAAAATCAGGGACATCAAGGTAATGAACCTGCAGATTACCTAGCAAAGCAGGGTGTTACATCAGCATTCTATGGTCCAGAGCCATTTATTGGACTTACAACAGCACACACCAGGGAAACTATAAGTAACTGGGAAACTAAACAATTCAGACGTCACTGGATTGATTGCCCAGGGCAAAGGCTGGCCATACTGTTTATACTTCCGGCAACGGAAGTATCCGCCAAACTCATTAACCTAAGCAGGGAGGACCTAAGAATTCTTACTGGGTACTATACGGGACACTGCGGTCTACGATATCACCTAAGTAAATTAAATCTATCTGATACCCAAATTTGTCGTTTCTGTGAGCTGGATGATGAAACGCCGGTTCACATTCTCTGCGTGTGCGTCGCTCTAGCTAGGCATAGACTATTCCATCTAGGTGATATGGAGTAAAAAGCCTGAAGAGGTGCTTAGATACATCAAAGGCCTCCAGATACAAAATTAGGCTGAAAGGTCTTGCACAATAGATCTGCACAAAGGTCGCAGTGCTTTCACACCTATCAATAAAAATAATAATATTGTTAAGCGTGATTGGGAATGAAACAGAAATGTTATCACAGTGATTTATTTCAAAATATCGCCATTATTTTTCAGTTACTGTGACGAAAATGGTACTTGAATATTTTCCTTACTCTACACTACAGTTGGTGGATGCCCTTCCATAGAAAAATCACCCTGCCAGTAGTGCTACTTTTTTGAGGTAATATACTGCAGCTTGCCAAAGGTCGCCATAGTTTTTGAAAGTTTCTGTCATCATAGCAGACTTCGAATCACAGTACTTGCATTAAATATTTGCGCTTTTACAAAAAAATGCCGCACAATTCATGCACATCATGTTGGTACACAAAATAGCTGTACTTCCAACGCGACCTTATCATGCGTCTTCGATTACGCATGCATACTTGAGCTATTTAATCTTGAACGATCACTGGCATACAACAGAGAAAAAGGAAAAAGAGCTGCCTGCCAAAGGATGAGGCAGCACTCAATGCAATGATCTGGTGCTGAGAGAAGCGATAAATATCACGCATGTAAAAGCGAAGCAAAGCGCGTAAAACTATGGCAAGGAAACAAACCACTACAACTTGAAGCTGAGACCAAAAAAGCACAGCAAGCAGGCATTGCGATGGAACAATGCAAAGTTGGTGGGCAAAAAAACGGTTACAACATCAACATCTGTGGCATTGTTGCAAATTCACTAGCACAAGAGGCGGAAGAAAAGAGAGATTTGCGCCGCCGTATGTTGGTTGCATAGGACTTTGTGGAGAGTAGCAGAATCATATCAGTGGTATACGGCGCAAAAATGTTTTCCAATTATTTTGCAAAATTGCCTCATTAATCATGAAAATGATAAATCGGCAAGTGCAGCAAATGTGCAAAATCGCGCAGCCCAGGTAAACATAAAAACAAAACAACTACAAAATAAAAGAATTGTTATTATAGCACAAGCTTGAAACTGCTGCAACGGCTATCGAAATCAAGATGTCGCATTCAAATTAGTTACAATGTAATTAATATATGCACACATCTATACAGAAGTACATGTGTACTCTCTAACTCGAAAAAAAGGAAGCTAATGAAAACAAAGATACAAAAATGTCCGCAAATGATCGGGGACCGGGAATACTATTATCTTACCTTTATTACCAGAACAATCGTATACATAAACAACTACGGTGACAATTTTTACCTTCATTTAACAAGCTGTGTTAGAGTGTCAGCAGTCTCTGGAAATAATCGGGACAGGGAGAAGCATACATCATACAGGGCATATGGAATAGATGGTAATGAAAAAGCAGATGAACTAGCTAAAAAGGGGAAATCCCTTGAAGGTGGCTCCGTAGACGTGCCAATTAGATTGGGCGAGATTAAACATCAGAACAAGACAGGAAAGTGAGGTTGAGAAATAAGTGGTACGATTATGAACTGACCGAAATTAATAAATTAAAAATCCAGTTGCACACACAAGCCAGAAGATCTGGTGAATTTTCGGAATATAATACGGTTGCGAAGTATTATAAGAAACTAATCAAAATTAAAAAGATTAAGTATATGGAGAAAAATATCGCCTTAAATTCTTATGATAGGAAATTAATGTGGAAACACCTCAAGCAACAGTAAACTTAACTGAGGTGCGTGGCAATATCCTGACAGTGATTGTAAATGGTATAAGATATGAAACACCCGAAGATATAGCTCAAGCATTGAATTCCTTCTTTGTTGATAGTATTGGTGACATAAATGGAGAAATCGAAAATTTTGATAGTGGCGACAGTGTGCAATACACGGTTAGCACATGTCTGAAATTCCAAGAAGTTACGATTGATGATGTCATATTGGTAGCTAAAAGGTTAAAAAATAAAATCGGAGGAACAAATTTACTATCAGAAGGAGTAATTAAGGATTTGGTGTCATACATAGGACATTTCTATGCGGATATCATAAATAAATCATTAGTAGAGGGAATAGTGCCCAACGCATGGAAAATATCAACAATAGTGGCAATAAAGAAGGTAAAAAATTCATTAAAGGCAGAAGATCTGAGACCGATCAACACGTTGCCGAATATCGAAAAAATTCTAGAAACAGTAGTAAAAAATCAACTCATAAATTACTTGGAAATAAATAAAATACTAATTAAAGAACAATCCGGTTTCAGAGAAGGCCACTCTTGTGAAACGGCTTTAAATTATGTAATATCGAGTTGGAAAGAAGAACTAAATCAAAAGAAAAGTATACTTGCGGTTTTTATCGACTTAAAGAGAGCATTTGAAATTGTAGACAGAAATATAATGATTATAAAATTAGAAAAAATTGGAATTAGGGGCAACGAGCTGCAGTGGTTTCAGAGCTTTTTAGGTAACCGAAGACAAAAAACAGCCATTGAGTCGGTTGTCTCGGATGAGTTATTGACAGGAATTGGATTGCCACAAGGATCGCTTTTGGCACCGGTCCTATTTAACATATATATAAATGATATATCTTCGACGCTAAAACATAGTAAAATAAGGCTGTTTGCGGATGACGCATTGCTCGAAGTAAGTGAAATTGATATCATGTTAGCGTTAGCTAGGAGCAAAATGCAGGAAGACTTGAACACCCTATACAGGTGGCTTTGTAACAACAAGCTTAAACTTAATGTTAATAAAACCCAGTTTATGGTCATATCTAGAGCGATGAATAAGGAATCTTGTAATATCGAGCTAAAAATAATGAACTCAAACATTAACGAAGTTAAAACTTTTAAGTACTTAGGGGTGCAGATTGATAATAAATTAAAATTTAATGATCATATTGATTATATAGTTGCCAAAATAGGCAAGAAAATTGGTTTTTGGAAGAGGTCATGCAAACTTATCAGTAGAAAATACAAACTGAATGTGTATAAATCCATCATAGAGCCGCATTTCATATATTGTCCCACAATATTCTTTATGGCCAATGTAACTCAGGTAGATAAGCTACAAGTTATGCAAAATAAAGCTATGAGATTTATATTAAACATGAGGTATGATACTCCCATTAATAATAAGATAGAAGCACTAAACTGGTTGAGTATAAAACAGCTCATATTCTACCACAGGACCTGAAATACTCCAGACAGTTCTAACAACTAATTTCGCTGGAATTCGGTATTTTCAGCCTATATTTACTGTTGCTGATCGGAATCACTCGCATTCCGATAGCATTAATATAACAATAAAATTATATGATGTGTAACCAAAATAAGGTCAAACAAAAGTCGGAGCACGGGGGATTGGAAACACATCCTTTTCAACCTCCCATTATATTTTGAGCTGTGTTGATCGGAATCTTCATGCATTCCGACAGCGTCTTTACTAAACAAAGTTGAGGGGTGATTGGGTACACGTTATTTTCAATTTCCAACATCCAACGACATGTTTAGCTGTGTTGATTGGAGACCAATACATTCCGACAGCTTAAAATACAAATATAATTGAAAAATATAAGTTCCAGATTTTGTTACCTTAAGCTGGGAGCACTGGAGGATTGTAAACGCGTCCTTTGCAACCTTAGTTAAATGACTGGCTCCCAGACTCATCCGTTTGTCACGCCAGTAAATATGCTGATCGGAATCACATGGTATTCCAACAGCATATTCAATAGAAATAAGTGATATAATAATGAACTGTACTTTGTAGTAACAGCCGTAATAATAAATAAATTAAATTAAATTAAATGAAAAGAAGGCGAGGGGTGCATATGATCGACCAAGCAGAAAAGGCGTGAGTTCAAGCGCGGGGCTGTAAGGTGTCGAAAATTATGTATAGGTCTTACAACCTTAGACTAACAAATTTGCTTCTATCATTAACAAGAGAGGACTATGGACTCATGACGAGTATTCTGACTGGACACTGCCTTCTGGCGTCATATGCCTTTAAATTAGGTTTGGTCAGTGATAGCAGGTGTAGGAAGTACGGTTTGGAGGAGGAAACGCATCGAGCACGTTTTGTGATCATGCCCTGCGCTTGCCAGGCTAAGAATTCAGCTATTAGGAGTGACATAGCTTTCAGATCTTTAAGCAGCAAGTGGCATTGGTCCTAGAAAGCTTCTAGTATTTGCCAAGAGGATGGGTTTTATAACATAGGTCCTGGGTTTTGATAGGATTTTTCAGTTTGGGCTTTATAAACTTCTGGTAACTCATTCATTCTACGTGAGGTCCTCATGGACCAGCCGGTTCAACCTACCTAATAAGCACCTTTAACCAAGATTTCTATAAATTGTTATTTATTAAAGATTTGACGTTTTCTTTAACATATTTACTTCCTTTATATCAAATTGCTTTCATGTCATATCCGAAAATTTCAGTACAAAATTCGCAAATATTTCACTCCAGTTTAGAGCTAATTCCTATGACAATGCAAACAAATCGGGGAAAAAATCGTCGCAAGGTATCAACCGGTTTTAAATAGCTTCCCGGTAACCTAGGACACGAAGTTTTGAAAAAAGCTGGGAGACCTACTCGAATGCAAGGGTTAAGATAGAAAATTCTTCTAGATAGCGTAGGGACTGAGATATTGAGATTTCTTTTGGGGATCCATACAGATCATGTGGAATCTTGATCGATAAGTGACTTCTGATTGAGCTAGAATCTTCAAAGTTTCCATTTAGTTCAAGGTGTCCTGAAAAAGCAACAAACGGGGGAAAAAATTGTGGCTAGGCGCATGATAAGAAAATGTATTCGCGATAAGGAATCCTCAGCTTGATTTTTAAGAAATTCCCGGTGAGCTGGAGACTAGAAATTTTAATCGTTTTTGAGTGGCCAAGGCAAGTTAATATTGCCCAGCTTATCACATATGTATGACCAAAAATTTTAGCTAGGATCTAATGGAATCTTGCGATAAATTTCTGAGAAACTTCCCATTGAACCAAAAATTGCAATCTCATACAGTGTTATAAGAAAAACTTTTTTGTATTATTTAAAAATGCTTGATGTCGCTTTGCCCGCGACTTGAACACAGGATCTTCGCTGTGGTATGCGAATCACCTACCAGCACACTAACATTGTGATAACCATATTAAATATAACCTATTCTAGGGCTACCTTAGTCACATTTCTGTCCATATCTCCAAAGTCCTATGAGATATTGAAATTTCATGTAGCAGGAGTCATTTTCCTAGCCCAAATTTCATTCAATTTGTTTAAGCCGTTTTCGAGATAGAAATGTATATATAAAGGAAGGTATATAAAAATGGTATGTAGCAAGCCGAGGTGGCAACCCTACTTGAAAAATTTTTAATTGTGTATCGTGTATTTTAAAATAATTACACGCAGGTGGTAACATGGCCAAGACATCCTTTGTGGCAGAAAACCTGTTTTCTAATTGAAAACTTTTTTCTCGATGTTACTTTGTTCGGGACTTGAACTCAGGATCTTCGGTGTGGAAGGCGGAGCACGCTATCATCACACCACGGTGACCACCATGTATGTATATGCTATGCTATATATATAAAGAAGGATGCATGTTTGTACGCTGCTTATGGACTCCGAAACCACTCTACTTTTATTCAAATTTTGCAGGCTAGCTTCACGGCAACCGTAAGAGTGTTCCTGTGAAGCTTCTTCCGGGTCAGTGGACCAGGGGCCGATCTATTGGAACATATTCTCTTCACTGTTCAATTTTCTGAAATTTGGCATTTAGATAGCCTTTCGCTTGGATTAGTATTTACGATAATTTTTTTCCGGGAAGTGAACCAGGGGCCGACTGGGACTACGACGTGCACTGAAAGCGGGACTTGGACGTGGATTGGGACTGGAACTGGTAATAAGGGATAAGAATAAGAACAACAACATAGGGAGAGGAAAGAGTTAAGAGAAAATGCCTGAAAAATAGATAGAATTAAACACAGATTGGGATAGGGATAAGTGAAGTGGTAAAAAGGGAGGAAAAGACTTAGAGGGAGAAAAAGAAACAGAGAAAGACTGCAGGATGAGTGAATTAAATGATAAGGAAAAGGGGAAGAGAGGAGGAGAGAGAATAAGAGGAAAACACTTCTTAAAATTTATGCAGTCTGCCGAATCTGCTAGTAATGTATATGGGCAATTAGTTGGCAATCCCAAGTGGTAACCCTCCTTAAAAATATTACAAAGTTAAAGAGATTTCGGTTGATACCCATATTGGCAAGTATCGTATAATTAATCAAATATTTCGAATAGGTGCCAACGTCGTAAAGATTCCTTGATCGCAATAGGGACACGATGAACTTTTCCAAGCTCCTAGAAATAAAAGTGTACACAATATTAGTAATATTGGTTTCTGTAGAGTAAGCGTGATAATATTGTAAGGTAAGATAAGAGTAAGCAATAACAACTCAACGTAAATCTTGCTAAATATTAAAAAAAAATAACATTAGTCGAAATATCTGTCTTACTCAAATTTAGTTATTGGTAAATATTATTTAGCTTTTTGGTTTCTTATAACACTACCCAAATTGAATTCAATTTACATAGCCAACTGTTGACCCGTCAACACGCCACCGATTAAGCTGTCAAATTATTTTCGATTAAAAGTTTGACATACTTTAATAAATGAATTTTCACTCAATTGATTTTCTACTTTTAGCACGAAACAAGAGCAAGCAATAGTTGTTGTTGTTGCTGTTAATATTATTTCTGTTGGTCATGAGCTTTGGTTACGCTTGAATAGCACGACACAAATTCTATGCCAATCGCGGATTTCCTGCTGTATAAAATTTGATAAAAAAATGAGACAAAAACTGCATGTAATTACAAGTAAGGACGGGACTGTCTTCGGCTGTGCCGAAAACTTCATACCTTTCATGAATGGGGCTGAACAATAATCTTATCCCGTTCGTAATCTCCAAATAATCGGATGTATAAGATAAGAAATATCTTATCTGAACGATCGGTTGTATGGGATATATATTATATATAGCTCCGATCGAAATGATTTTTACAGGAAATCTTCTGATGATATATTAGAATATATATCACCAAATTTCACGTTTTTATATTGGAAACTAAGGGAGAAATGGCGAAAAATCCTATCTGAACGATCGGTTGTATAGGATAGGTATACACTATATACATATTAAGCTGGGTCGATATAGCGCCATCGATTTTTCGATAGGTTTTGGGCTTAGGAAAAAAAAGTTCCACTAAGCATACCCATTTTCGAGCCTGCAAAATTTGAATTTTTTGACTTTTTTTCTTTGATTTTTAAGGGTTTTCTCCATGACCTACTTAAAAAATTTTCATTTGATTTTAAAATTTTTATGTATACCCTGTCCGACTCAAAATTGTCCGCAAAAAACTTTGGCTAAAACAGTTTTTTGATATTTTTTGGGTTTTGAGGAATGTTTTGGTGAAAAAATTTATTTTTTCGCCATTTATTTTAAGGGTTTTTTCAGAAACGTGCAAAAGTGTTGCCGATGAAAACGAATATGTCTCATAATTCCTATCCCACTTAAAGTTATGCGCTAAAAACGTTGGCATTGACAGTTTAAAAAAATTTTTTTTTGGTTTTTGGGACATGTTTCGGTCGAAATCGATTTTTTTCATTTCAAGGCTCCAAATCATTTTTTATGTATATGTTTCCGTTAGACCCACCAATAAGTATACCAAAATGATCAGGGGACGAGCTGAGTTGATTTAGCCATGTCCGTCTATCCGTCCGTCCGTCCGTCTGTCCGTTCGTCTGTCCATCTGTCCGTTTGTTTGAACGCAAACTAGTCCCTCAATTTTTGAGATATCTTGATGAGATTTTGTAAGCTGGCATGTTTTGATGGGGGATTTGACATTTGGCGGAATCGACCAGATCGGACCACTATAGCATATACCTCCCATACAACCGATTGTTCAATAAGAGGGTTTTCGCCATTTATATCCAATTTCTGCCTCATTTTAACAGCTAGCAACATCAACTTTTACCACAAGCTTACGTATTGGGCATAGATAGTTGTCCGAAAAAATCGTCAAGATCGGAGAAAATAAACTGCACTCACCGTCTTTAGCGCATGAATTCACTTGGGACTAAAAATCGATTTCGACAAAAATATGTCCGATCTGGACGATATAAATTTTTTCACCAAAACACTACTCACTCAAAAACCAAAAAATATTTTTTTTTCAAAAAACTGTTATCGCCAAAGTTTTTAGCGGACAATTTTGAGTTGGACAGGGTATACATGAAAATTTTAAAATCAAATGAAAATTTTTTAAGTAGGTCATGAAAAAACCTTAAAAATCAAAGAAAAAAGTCAAAATACTCAAATTTTGCAGGCTCGAAAACTATTTTTTTGGGTATGCTTAGTGGAACTTTTTTTCCTGAACCCAAAGCCTATCGAAAAAATCGATGGCGCGATATGGGTTAACTCTCGTCCATGCTTAATACATATAGCTCCGATCAAAGTGAGTTTTTCAGGAAATCTTCTATGATATATTAGAATAAATATCACCAAGTTTAACGTTTTTATATTGGAAATTAAGGGATAAATGGCTAAAAATCTTTCTATCTGAACGATCGGTTGTATGGGATATATACTATATATAGCTCCGATCAAAGTGATTTTTTCAGGATATCTTCTATGATATATTGGAATACATATCACCGAGTTCCACGTTTATACTTTCTAAATTGCGGCAAGAATGACCAAAATCATCTTATCTGAACGATCGGTTGTATGGGAGATATATGTTATAGTGGTCCGATCCTACCGGATCCGACAAATGTCTAATACAATACAAAAATACATCCTTGTGCCAAATTTCATTGAGATATCTCAAAACTTGAGGGAATATTTTGCGTTCAAACAGACAGACGGACGGACAGACGGACATGGCTATATCAACTCAGTTCGTCGACCTGATCAATTCGGTATACTTAGTGGTGAGTCTATCTTCTATATTTCTCAACGTTACAAACATCGGACCAAAGTTAATATACCATTTCATGTTCATGAAAGGTATAAAAAATACATACTACATACTATATTATAAGAAAAAAAGTAAAAATTTTAAACACGAATTTACGAAGCACACTTTAAATATAAATAAATAAATGGCAAATATCAATACCTAATGCCAAATTGAAAAGCATACCATTAAGCTTATTAGTTGCGCTTTGGTATTCATGCTTATTATTTATGTGAAGTGTTGCAGTAGCACTGCCACATGTGCACTACATGGCTTCGACTATGGACACCTTACAGGTGTTGAATGTGGTCACCGCGTAATTTTTTTTTCGTATTTTAATTAACAAGTGCTCATTTTTATAGCCAGTGGCGTAAACTCAAGGGCTACTAGGAGAGGTAAGAATGGGTTAAAAAAGGGTTCGATTTAAGCAGAATTTGATGCAAATTTTTAGTTAAGTGGCGATCGTCAGTACTATTCAGTTAGGTAAAGGTTCGAACGTTTTTCTCACCTTCGTTCTCTTTCATCTTAGTGCTTTTCACATCAAATGAGTATGCATGGGATGGCGTTGATGTTTTGTTATTTTTTCAAAATCAGGCATTCTGTGTTCTCATTCGTTCATAATCATCGACCTTCTGAACTTTATAATGGTAATTATATAGTTTTTCGGTAATTTTACAAGGCCTCAGAAGCTTTGTGTGTCGCACTGCGGTCTGGGTGTTGCACCGTTTACGCTTGGTAGAGACAAATCCACCATTCTCACTGAGACATATTCTCTCTTGACATATTCTCTTGAACACCTCTTCGCACAGCTCCACGTTCTTCTTCTAACTCGTCGATAGGTTCAGCTGGAAAATATTTCTTGGCATTTTTGGAATTCACATCTCGTCAGTCAGTATTTAAAATGGAGTTAACTTGGGGCACCAAGGAACTATTTTTGTTTTGACACATACGTTTCCAGTTTATTCCGGCTTGGAGATCATTGATACAATAATCTTTCGACTTGGTCGTTACCGTTATTGGACCCCAGACGCCTTCAGCAGATGGCATAAGTTTTCTTGCACCCATTAGCCTTCGAACAGATCTGGTTTGATGGAACATTTTTTCAGACACTCATTTCCGTAAGGGAAGAGATATGGAAGTAAGGATAGATAGGGGAAATGGAAATGAGAATGTGAGTGAGAATAAAAATGAATACGAGAATGAGAGTGAGAATGAAAAGAGATTATGAGAATTAAAATTAGAACTCGAACGAGAATTGGAATGATAATGAGAATGAGATTAAGAATAAGAAGAGTAATAACAATAATAATATGAGAATAAGAATGGTAGTAATAAGAATAATGAAAATCGTAATGAGAATGAGAAAGATAATGAGAATGATAATACTAACTAGAATGAAAATAAGATATATTATAAGAATTCAGATTGAGAGTGGGAGTGAGAATAAGAAGGAAAATAATAGCGAAAGTTGATATCAGAATGGGAATGGGAATGACGACAAAGAGGTAGAGAATGGAAATAATACTGCGGATTATAAAAAAATATAATGAGACTGAGAGAGCAGCAGAGATTGATAATGTGAATCAAAATACGAATAAAAATAAGACTAAGAATTGGAATGAGTATGATAATGAGAAAGGGAATGAGATTGAGAACAAGAATGAACATGAAAATGAGAATAACTATAAGAAACCGAATTATGATGAGAATGGGAGTTGCAGAGAGAATGAGAAGGACAATGAATAAAGGGAGTTTGAAAAGTATTTTCTGCTTACTCCAAACTGGAAAAAGAAGCGGTAAAAATGGGTTTGATGGTGAATGAGGACAAAACGAAGTACCTGCTGTCATCGAGCAAAGAGTCAGCTCTACAAGTCACTTATCGTACCCGCCCTGCTATATGGGGCAGAAGCATGGACCATGACAACAGCAGATGAAGCGGCTTTGGGAGTGTTCGAGAGAAAAGTTCTTCGAAAGATATATGGACCTCTACGCGTTGGCGATGGCTAGTACCGAAGAAGATTTAATGATGAGCTGTACGAGCTATACGCAGACATCAACATAGTCCAGCGAATTAAAACGCAGCGGCTGCGCTGGCTAGGCAATGTTATGCGAATGAAAGATGATGCTCCGGTCAAGAAAGTGTTTCTATCGGAACCCGCCTATGGAAGTAGAGGTAGAGGGCGGCTCCCCACTCCCTTGGAAGGACCAGGTGGAAAACGATTTAAACTTCATTGGTGTGACCAATTGGCGCCGGTTGGCGGAGCGAAGGAGCGACTGGCGCACCTTGTTGGACGGCCATAACCGTTTAGACGGTTAAGCGCCAATTAAGTAAGTAAGTAAAGCCAGAACCCGGAAATAACAACAATAAAAACTTGATATGGAGGAAAGAAGAATATAAGCCGCTTTTATACACAACTGGGTATAAAATAATCAATTTCTGACTTTCTTACTAGCTGTTTTTTATATTTCCTTTGAATTTTAATTTACGAATAATTTGATTTTCTTAACTTTTTTGTTTCCTTGCAATCACAGGATCATGGGTGTTGCTCTGGTTGATTCGTTTGCGCCTTGTAGTTGTGTACTGCTGCTACTACCACATCTAATCATTGTTGTTTTTTTTCTGGTTGATAATCGATTTTGTGGCCAAATGTGTTATTATGCGAGAAAATTGCTGGTATACAGCACAAATAACGTTGCTAAAGCAATGAACAAAAATGAGCAAATAAATTTCGCAAAATGCATGCACAAATAAGTGCAAAAACAACAACACTAACAGAAGCAACAGCAACAACAACCAACATAATAACAGCGGCAGCTATAGCAAGAAGTGGCATTAAATCGTATTACGTTTGTTATGTTGGCCACAACAGCGGAATGTTACAGCTGCAAAAGTAGTATTAACAAAAACGAAAATATCATAAATACAACAACAACAAAGGTATATAATCATAACCATGTTACAACGCCTAGCAATAACAATTGACGTGAATGCAAAGCAATAAATAATAATTAGGAAGCCATTATTGCAACAATCGGGCCAACATACGCCCCACATCCGCTCATGCAGCGCTGTTGTTATTGTTGTTGTTATCGCTCCTGCTACCATCTACTGTTATGATTATTGCATTTGTTGTCATTTTAATTTTGCAACCGAAAATAGCTGCAAATTGTAAAATTCGTCGCCGTTGCCTGCTCCGCCCACTTGCTTGCGCCATTCGCCCGCCTCGTTGCAATTGAATTCATTACAAGCACACGCACGTTAGAGTTCTGAAGCACTTGCTGCTTTTCCTATGTTTTTCTTTTCTTTTTCCTACATACAAATTCTAAGCTTCTATTTATTTTAGCTTTCCACTCTGTCCTTGTCAACAGCAGTCGCAGCAGTAGCAATTTTTAAGTCTTATTAATGTCACGAATGGACGGGCGCAAAAAAAGCACGCGCATGCGCTTTCAATGTAAGTTTATTTGTTTGTGCTAGCGAGGAATTGTGAGCAATGTCATTGGAAGCAGTGATAGAAATATTAGCTGATATGTGTCGATGTATGAATGTTGCTCTCTGATAGCTGTCAATTATTGCTGATTGCAATTTCTATTGTGTGCAAATATTTGATTTTGTACATTTTAACAAAAAACCTCTTGTTAAGTATAAAAAAACTTTTAACCTGCATTATTTTGAATTCAAAGTTATTAAAGTTTCATGAGATTATTTAAATGTGATAATAATACAATCAGGGTACTGAATTCGTATAAGAACGCCAAAAAGTATGCAACGTACATATTAAATTTGTGGTGAAGAACCGCTTGCATCGTCCTCAGGTGGTTATTTATCTCTAAATCCCGGTTTTTCAGTAGCCGGTTAAGCTAAGCTTAAACTAAGTTTGCTTAAACTCTAGTCAAATATAAACTACAGTAAGCTACTGAGCAGTTTTTCAGTCACAGTTTAAGGCCGCCTTTGGGCAACATTAGTTTTTTATTATCTACATAATTTGTAGATACGACAAACAGCTGGATTTTGCTTACCCAATAAACATTTAAAAGATATTTCTCCGGCGAAATATATATCTAGTTCCGGAGGTGATATCCAACATTTTGAGAAATGTACAGTTCTCAAATGAATATTCAAACACGTTTCTTGAAGCGTAATTTATCAAAGATAAATCATATATATTTTAATTTATTTTCGTGAAAATACTCTAGTATTGGAATCTTACACTTGAGTCCAGTCAAAGAATCACAAGTTGGGAACTATCATTTTTCAACTTAAGTAATATCATTTTTCGCTTTATAAAGAATTCCCTCCTTTGCTGAATACACTATGATTCTCAAGTTGAGCCACTGTTTCGTAACAACACTTGAGATTTTAGAGGTATGCTAGTTATCAACATGAGCTCGACGCCTTTTCGAGATATCGCCATAGAGGTGGACCAGGGGCGACTATAGAATTTGTTTGTAAGATATGGGTATCAAATGAAAGGTGTTAATGAGTATTTTAAAAAGGGAGTGGGCCTTAGTTTTATAGGTGGATGTCTTTTCGAGATATCGTTATAAAGGTAGACCAGGGTTGACTCTAGAATGCGTTTGTACGATACGGGTATAAAATGAAAGGTATTAATGAGGGTTTTAAAAGGGAGTGGTGGTAGTTGTATATGTGAGGGCGTTTTCGAGATATCGACCAAACTGTGGACCAGGGTGACCCACAACAACATCTGTCGGGTACCGCTAATTTATTTATATATATAATACCACCAACAGTATTCCTGCCAAGATTCCAAGGGCTTTTGATTCCGCCCTACTGAACTTTTTCATTTTCTTCTGCTTAATATGGTAGGTGTCACACCCATTTTACAAATTTTTTTTTATAAAGTTATATTTTGCGTCAATAAACCAATCCAATTACCATGTTTCATCCCTTTTTCGTATTTGGTATATAGTTATGGCATTTTTTTAATTTTTCGTAATTTACAATATCGAAAAAGTGGGCGTGGTCATAGTCGTATTTCGGCCATTTTTCATACCAATACAAAGTGAGTTCAGTAAAGATAAATCGATTTTTGCTCAAGTTATCGTGTTAACGGCCGAGCGGAAGGACAGACGGCCGACTGCGTATAAAAACTGAGCGTGGCTTCAACCGATTTCGCCCTTTTTCACAGAAAACAGTTATCGTCCTTTAATCTAAGCCCGTACCAAATTTCACAAGGATTGGTAAATTTTTGTTCGACTTATGGTATTAAAAGTATCATAGACAAATCAAATGAAAAAGGGCGGAGCCACGCCCATTTTGAAATTTTCTTTTATTTTTGAATTTTGTTGCACCATATCATTACTGGAGTTGAATGTTGACATAATATACTTATATATTGTAAAGATATTAAATTTTTTGTTAAAATTTTACTTTAAAAAATTTTTTTTTAAAAGTGGGCGTGGTCCTTCTCCGATTTTGCTAATTTTTATTAAGCGTACATATAGTAATAGGAGTAACGTTTCTGCCAAATTTCATCTTAATATCTTCAACGGCTGCCAAATTACAGCTTGGAAATCTTTTAAATTGCCTTCTTTTAAAAGTGGGCGGTGCCACGCCCATTGTCCAAAGTTTTACTAACTTTCTATTCTGCGCAACTCACCTACCAAGTTTCATCGCTTTATCCGTCTTTGGTAATGAATTATCGCCTTTTCCGGTTTTTCGAAATTTTCGATATCGAAAAAGTGGGCGTGGTTACAGTCCGATATCATTCATTTTAAATAGCGATCTGAGATGAGTGCCCAGGAACCTACATACCAAATTTCATCAAGTTACCTCAAAATTTACTCAAGTTATCGTGTTAACGTGCAGACGGACGGACGGACGGACGGATGGATATGGCTCAATCATATTTTTTTTCGATACTGCTGATTTTGATATATGGAAGGCTATATCTATCTCGATTCCTTTATACCTGTACAACCAACCGTTATGCCATCAAAATTAATATACTCTGTGTGCAAAGCACGCTGAGTATAATAAGATAAAATAAAATAAAATAAAATAAAATAAAGTAAAATAAAGTAAAATAAAATAAAATAAAATAAAGTAAAATAAAGTAAAATAAAATAAAATAAAATAAAATAAAATAAAGTAAAATAAAATAAAATAAAATAAAATAAAATAAATAAAAAGGTAAAATAAAATAAAATAAAATAAGATAAAATAAAATAAAATAAAATAAATTGAAATAAAATAAAATAAAATAAAACAAAATAGAATAATATTATATAAAGAAAACTAATAAGAAAGAAATAAAATAAAATAAAATAAATAAAATAAATAAATGTAAGGCGCGATAACCTCCGAAGATATCTAAGGCCGAGCTTCTCTTCCAATTTGCGTCGTGCTCCTCTTGATTTTCCCTACAAATTGGCCGGACGGGACCTACATGTTTTATGCCGACTCCGAACGGCATCTGCGAGGCAGATGAGTTTTCACTGAGAGCTTTTCATGGCAGAAATACACCCGGAGCGCTTGCCAAACACTGCCGAGGGGCGACCCCGCTTAGAAAAATTTTCTTCTAATTGAAAAACCTTATTTCTAAAATTTTGATGTTGCTTTGCCCGGGAGTTGAACCCATGGCATTCGGTGTTGTAGGCGGAGCACGTCTACCATCACACCACGGTGGCCGCCGAAATTGACTGCTTATTTCATATTAATGCACCATCTGTCGAGGGTATAAACGTAGCTTTAGTTTCAGCTATTCAAATGCAGATGGCGTTGGCATAGTATGGAAAATGAAGCAAAGTAAAATAAGCAAATTCCATTAGATTATGCAATAATTATTTTTTCGCAAATTTTATTTGGTCATAAAATTTTTTCCCAAAATACTTTTATTTAAATTTACATGTAGAAGTTTTATTTTACCTGCACATTTATTTTTACGATGCGATTACATAACAAAGATTACTTATTTTATTGCATGTATTTATTTATTTTATATCTATTTTTTCATAAATATTCTTGATTATCTTTGGAGCGATTGCAAATTTGCAGATGGCATGTTATTAGCTGCTGTTGTTTAAGTTATTATTGTTGCTGCTATAAGCTTCCATTGCTTTTCTATATGGCATGGAATTTCAGCGCGTTGCATATATTTATTTATTTAATGTAAAAGCTTTACCAACTAGCGGCTAATAACGGTGCATACGCCACCTAAAATGATTATCAACTCGTGCGCGCCACTGTGGCATTATGCAAAAATTATTATTGTTTTAGGCTGCAGCGCGAATTGGCAAACAATCAGAGTTGGCTACGTCGCCAAGTTTGAATGTTTGCCTGCCTCACCACGGCTGGTTAATCCATGGCTGCAGATGGACAAAGCTGACCTGCATGAATGGAACTACGTTTGTGTGTGTGTGTGTGTTGCATGTGGCAAGCTGACAATTCAAATAATGAATGGAAGTAAACGCCTCAGCATCAAATGCAGAAACATCTTCAGCGTTCGAAGTAACAAGCAAACGAGGTAGTGGCGATCACTGTTGCATTTGGTGTTGCGCATGCGTGCATTTCACCCATGTCTTTTGCTGTGGTTGGCGGTTTTTTTTATTTATTTTTTTTGTCACAGTTTTTGGCATCACAATTTTGCAGACAAATCATTGACGCATAATTTATTTTGTTGGGCGTTTATATATATACTGATTTGTTTATAATTTTTTTCTATTTTTTTATGTACATTTATTTGTGATGATGTTGCAATTTGCAGTTCTGTCATGGAATCGGGCGTGCCACAACATTGTTTGCGTGCCTTAACAAAATTCATACATATGTGCTGTGCTTTATGCATGATAGATAGCGCATGTCGCAATATCTACGTACTATTCATACTTTGGGAATTTGGAGGATTCAAGCTGTATGTGCGCCAGCACATCTTTTTGATTACACTAGTCAACAAGAGAAATTACTTTGAAGTCTAACTTTTAATTTCGATGTATTATGGCCCCCTAAGTACAAAATCACCCAAAATTTAAAATTCTATGGATACGATTTTTTTTCTTTTCTAAAATCACGAATTTTCACAGAGGTCTTTCCATTTATTTATCATATCTTGGAAATTAGTTATCTAAATTCGTTGAGAGAAACACCAGTGGATTCACCGCAAAATTTTTTTCAAGTCTTGATAAGACAATTTTTTTTAAATGATCGACGGTTGTTGAGTTATTCACATAAAATTGTAAAAAAAAACTTTTTTTTTGCAAAATCGAAATTTTTTTGATTTTAATAATCGGGGATTGCCCATATTGCTTTTTCAAATGTATGAAACATTTATTTGGAGCAATTTTTTAATTTTATAATTTATTTAATAATTTGGGAAAATTTAAACAACGTGACATCAGGACGGACAAGGCGACAGCTGTTTCGATTATACCTTATAAATCTCTTCAAAGCCTTTCTCCCGGGAGTGGGAGTCGAACTCGCACTCCTACGACAGTTGAAATGGTTGTAAACGCATTCAGCTACGTCATGCCTGTTGTAAAGTTCTTCCCAATTACCTTCTTTTTGCAAATTTAATCTTTACACATTGCATACTTCGTATGCAATTATGTGTTAAAGCTATGCTTGGTACGGCGGTTTCAAAGAAACTTTGGTTTTTGTTGCTGTTTTCGTTCTATTTATAGAACTACAACGAATTAACCAATTTTGTCTGTTGTATGATTTTAATAATCGGGGATTGCCCATATTGCTTTTCAAATGTATGAAAACATTATTTGGAGCATTTTTTAATTTTATAATTATTTAATAATTGGGAAAAATTTAAACAACGCTTGTCCGTCCTGATGTCACGTTGTTTAAATTTTTCCCAAATTATTAAATAAATTACGAAATTTTTTATTTTTCAAAAATTCATAAAAAATCGAAGTTTTTGAACTTACCATTTTTCACGGTCTT
>JARSSU010028218.1:0-12751 GCA_029619165.1 Eurosta solidaginis
AACGAGGGAATCTGTAACCACAAAGCACAAGTCACAAACTAAACAACCTGCGTACCCAAAGTGCTCAACTTGGACTGTATATATCTTATATTAATAGTATTACAGCAATAAGGCTAGAGCTGGAACATCTTATAGAAATAAAAAAAACCAGCATTGTTTTTATGCGCGAAACATGTACAGCAGATAAATCGTGATTCTTACTATGCGTTTCCACATAAAATTCTCCGCTGCGATTCCCACAGTAGACATACAGGTGTGTTCTAAATTTATGGTACATGAAATTTACAAATATATCATGTGTGTAATAAAGTTATTGACAGGAATGTGTGGTGGCATTGTCATAAAACTTAAAAAATATGCGTTAAAATGGCAAATTGGTGTACTCTATCACTCACCAATAGCAGTGATGCTGACTTCATGACATACTTAAACAATGTCATCAATGAACACCTCAGGGAATCTGACAACATTATAATAGTTGGGCAGATTTTAACATTAATTGAATGATTCATCAACATACTCAAACCAGCTTATAAGTTGATTTGCACAAATGGCTATGGTACAAAGAATAAATTTCAACACAGAAGATACCTGCGCACTCCTCTACGAAAATAGACTTACTCTTCAGCAATAATGAGCAAGTTAAACGGAACATGTACGTGGATATAAAATTTCCGATCATGAAAACATTCATTTCAAAGTACCAACCAGCTAAATATTGTCAAAATGAGAAAGTTGCTACTTGTCACAACTTGGAGTACTATAGCGGCAGAAAATCTTTTAAATCTGCTGCGAACGTGCGACTTTAGCTCTGTGTCTCATGTAGAATAGAACGTAGAACTGAGGATCCTGAACAATATTTAACTGAAGCTGATGCAAGCTTGACGTATGAGAGCTGATCCCAAATACAACTGATGAGTAAGTGGTATGACCGTGAGCTAAGGGAACTGCCACAAAAGAAATTTGAATTCTATAATACTGCTAGAATACTGGCAACTGGGTGGATTAATACTGGCATAAAAAAACAAGTATATAAAAAAACTGTTATGTATAAAAAGAAGAAATATATGGAAGATAATGCTCGCGAGTGGCAGGAACATTGAAGCGAATGTGGAAGTCTTAAAACATCTTGCTGAGCTCCCCGAGACAGAAAGGTCGTTAGCAAAAATATAAATTTAACGTGAATGCCTCGAGACAGTGAATACGATAATAGCCAATGCCCTAATACTTTTTTGTACAGAGCATAGCTGAAATTAATGATAGCATTGAATAATTCCAATTGCGGCAGAAACAAGTGTGAATTGCAATTGAAACTTTTCATTCACCGACGTAGAGTTAGATGAGATAATGAATCAGTACTAATCTTTTAGAAACAAATGTATGGTGGAAAAAGCTTTGTCGGAGGGGGTATTTAAAGATGCCATGATTTTACAATTGATCTCACTTCTACAAAGATATAATACCTGAATCAATAAACAGTAGCGTTGTTCCAAAATTGCTGAGAAAGTATCAACCTATATACCTGGGAAAAAGTCAAATACAGTAAGGCCTCGAGGAACTGCTGCGCCGCATTAATACGCTACCCGCAGATGAAAAAATTATGGAAACGGTGGTTAAAATCATAGTGGCATATCTAGATACATACCAAATTATTATAACCTGACAATCTGGGTTTAGGAAAGGCCATTCTTGCGAAACGCGCACTGAATAATGGTTATTTGCGGATGGAACGAGGATATAACTGGATAAGAAAGTTTGTGGATCCTCAGTCTTTTTTTTAGACTTAAAACTGCTTTTGAAACTGTGATAGAGAGGAACTGCTGATGTTATGTTTTAATAATGGCTAAGAGGAAAATCTTGGAATGGTTCAGAAGCTATTTGATATAGAAAACAGAAGACGATATTGGAAGTGCAGTTTCACGTTGCTGATGTCCATATTGGGCTACCGCAAGGTCAGTATTGCACCGCTATTGTTTTACATATAATATTAACGATATTCAAGAATGCTTGAAATATTGCAATATTCGACTATTGTGCGGATATGCGTGATAACCATTAGTGAAAGAAGTGGGGCTTTTGCGGTATCGAAATGCAAGAAGACTTAGACTCCCTTTACAAATGGCTATGCCATAGAAAGTTGAAAGTGAACCGTGGATAAACCAAAAGGTAGATATTTTGCAAAATCAAAGCATTATGGTGCCAATAACCTTAGCATATTACTCGGAAGATAAGAAATGTTTGAAATTCAGTCAAGTAGACAAGATCCAATACCTAGAGTCTGGAATCGACAAAACTAGATTTGGAGAACACATAATTGATTTAGGAAACAAAATTGCAAAAAAATTGGTTTTTTTATGTACAGAACTTGTAAATATATTAGTAACGACACAAATTATAGTGATCGATTCATTATTGAACCGCACTTTATCTATTGTCCCAACATCCCTGCTATTAGCAAAGACACACAATAAAAAACTGCAGATACAACAAACAATGCAATGCGATTAATTTTTACAATGTTCGCTTACGAACACCAAACTACAATGCTAAATGTGTTAAACTGGCTCAGTGTAAACAGTCGATTATTATTTCACATTGAAATTTATACATCATAGGAATTGGAAAACACCGAATTAATCTGAACGGAGAATCATTTTAATCATGAAATACAATTAACTATGAACTAGAAGCACGGAAATATAAGACTGCCTAGATAAGAACAGGAGTTCGCTAAGAAGACTTTAGAATATATAGGTTAGAATGTACAATGAATTCCAAAATGAGATCAAGACTGTGAAAATATTAATCAGTTTACAAGCAAAATTTAATTTTTATACTGTAAGTCTATTAAGCATGTAATGTATACAATTTTATTTATATAATCTATCATATATATATTATATTTTGTTTTTTACCTTGAACTCTTCAGAGAGGTATATTTGGGTCCCTACCAAGTCACTAAAGTCAAACCAAATGATTCTTATGACGTCATTAGAACGGGCAATAGCGAGGGCCCACGAAATACGACAACATGTGCTGAATACATGAAGCCATGGTTAATTAAAAGTGATGACGACGACGATACTTTCAAGGCGAATGTTCAATAGGATGGCCGAATGTGGCGTTAAAATCCCAACGCTAATATCTAGCAGCGATAAATGAAGAAATATGGCAACCTGTAGCATTATGCGTCATACCCACCTATGCAATACATTTGCAGCAATATGCAATACATCACCGCTAAAGAGGTTGAGGACGCCATTGGTCGTGCTAAACCATCCAAAGTAGTGGGGCCAGACGGCATAGCCATGCCGATGCTTAAAAGCCTAGGGAAAGAGGGTTTCAAATATTTAGCGCATGTCTTCAATCTGTCTCTTTCCACCTTTGTCATACCTGAGAAATGGAAAATGGCCAAGGTAGTCCCGCTACTAAAGCCTGGGAAACCAGCTAACATAGGTGAGTCGTATCGTCCGATATCTCTCCTATCGCCAGTGGCAAAGACGCTTGAAGCCATTTTGCTCCCTTATTTCCAAGCAAATTTGCAGCTAGCCCCTCATCAGCAAGGCTTCAGAAAACTCCATAGCACTACCACCGCGCTAAATGCCATTAGCACCCAGATAAATTGCGGTTTAAATCAATACCCCCACCGTAGAACAGTACTCGTAGCGCTAGACCTATCAGAAGCTTTCGATACAGTCAACCATGGCTCGTTACTGCAGGACCTGGAAGGGTCTACCCTTCCCCCATGTCTTAAAAGGTGGACCGCAAATTATCTGGGTGGTCGGCAGGCATCGGTGCAATTTAGAAACGAAGCATCAAAACCAAGGAGAATTAAACAAGGGGTGCCACAGGGTGGTGTCCTATCCCCACTTTTGTTTAATTTCTACATATCTAAGCTACCTTCACCACCGGAAGGAGTCACAATCGTTTCCTACGCCGATGACTGCACAATGATGGCCACAGGACCAGGCCCAAAGATCGATGCGCTATGCAATAAAATAAACGGCTACCTCCCTGATCTCTCCAGTTTTTTCGCCTCGCGAAACCTGGCATTATCACCGACTAAATCTTCCGCGACCTTATTTACAACATGGAAATGTCGACCATTTGAACATCCACGTCGATGGCACTACGCTACCGACTGTCCTACACCCCAAAATCTTGGGTGTGACGTTTGATCAGGGTCTAAATTTTGGTGAGCACGCAGCCGCAATTGTTCCGAGAATTCAGAGCCGTAACAAAATCCTCAAATCCCTCGCTGGCAGTACTTGGGGAAAAGATAAAGAAACGCTCATGACTACATACAAAGCAATTAGCCAGCCGATTACGTGCTACGCGTCACCCATATGGTCGCCAAGCCTAAAAATCACCCACTGGAAGAAACTACAGGCCTGCCAAAATACTGCTCTCAGAATCGCCACGGGCTGTCTTCTTATGTCCCCAGAACACCATCTGCATAATGAGGCGAGAATACTCCCCATCAGGGAGAGAAATTAGATGCTGACCAAACAGTTCCTGTTGAATACCCAGAAACATGAGCATCCCAACAGACATCTGATTGATGAACCAGCACCGCCTAGGGGTTTAAGGAGTCATCTCCGTAAGCGTTTTGAGGAAACACGGCACCTGAGAACCCAGCCGTATGAAGTGAAAAAACACAAGCAGGTCCTTGGTGAACTCCATAAACAGGCGTCGGACCTTTATGCCGGGAATTGCCCGGTGAATCCAGTGCTTAACGAAAATTATCCAAAACTTGCGGAAGAGGAACGCATACTCCCCAGGGAAACGCGTGTCACTCTTGCTCAACTTCGTTCTGGATACTGTAACAGGTTAAACTCTTACCTATCCAGAATAAACCCCGACATACAAAATGTATGCCCCGCTTGCAATGTGTCCCCACATGACACCAACCATCTCTTTAATTGTAATGTGGAACCAACGCCTCTAACAACCCTTTCATTATGGTCCACCCCTGTTGCAACAGCAAGTTTCCTTGGACCCCGACGTACAAAATGTATGCCCCGCTTGCAATGTGTCCCCACATGACACCAACCATCTCTTTAATTGTAATGTGGAACCAACGCCTCTAACATCCCTTTCCTTATGGTCCACCCCTGTTGAAACGGCAAGTTTCCTTGGACTCCCGTTAGAGGATATTGATGACAATTTGTGATCAGTCGCGGCTATTAGGTGGGGCGAGCATTGCTACAACAACAACAACAACATTACGCATCATGAACTTCTATGCCAATACATTTTTGTAATAGCATAATCATATTACAATATTATGCGACATAAATTACATTGACCTAACACAGCGGTAAGCCAACATCAATGGAATGCCGAATATGAAACCCTTGTCCGTTCACACGTTACAAATTTAGCTTAGTCACTCACTCCGGTCAATACACTGTCGATCGTCACCAAAATATTTACATACAACCAATAATGTGAATTAACCAAATATTCACATACAAACATTTTACATGAATAGCAATCTGCTGACTTTGCATACAAATCTACATGTATGCATACCATTTATACAAATCTACATATATGCATACTATTAATACAAATCTACATATATGCATACCGTTTATACAAATCTACATATATGCATACTACTAATACAAATCTACATATCTTTAGTTCGTAAGTATTAGAATAATTATGAATGTATAGGTTAAGAAATTATGTATAAAAGGGAAAGAATTTCTTTTAATAAAATCAATCATTATCCGACTTTCAAAGTCAGCGTTTCTTTTATTTACTATTAAACATTTCAAACCAATAAATGAAGAAAGATGGCAACCACTGGTTGAAGTTGATGAAGACGAAAACGGAGAAGAAGAAAGATCCAGGAGAAAATGAAAGAGACGAGGAGTTAACACGAAGACAGCGAAAAAGACGATTCGCTTTAAAAGACGCACTTGTGAAAATTTATACTTAATTCAATTCAAATTCATTTTAATTTGGTTTCATTGAAAATACAAATCCTTTACTTATTCTTTAATTCAATATCAATAAATTTGTTAAAATTAAACATTGCATAACAAATACTATACTTCTACTGCTCGACAGATAGCGTGCTTAAATCAAACTCATTCGTCGTGCTTTGGTGCTGCTTTTATACTCTTTGCTTTCCTCGTTGACATATTTCTAGGCGTTTCTATTTCTAGAATTTGCTATTTGTTTACCAGCTATAAATTTCTCAGCTATAACTACAGTTGCACGATTTTTATAGCTTCTCGCATAGGCCACGAGCGTGTATATGTGAGTGATACTTCCACAGACGATTGCCTACTTTGGGAGTATCTCAGATAAGATATATGCATGTGTTTGTGTGTCTCTCTCCGCTGCGTGTACATATGTGTAGACATAATGATTGATTCGTTTATGTAGATACAAGTGACTGCCTGCTTTATTGTTGTTGTGGCTTCATTTACTTAACATCAGACTAGTGATGTGAGTATCACTTAGTGTCACTAATATTCGTCAAAATATTTTCAAATTGAGAATTTTTGGTTTCTCAACTTTTTCTCAAACGAGAAGCAAATTTATTATTTGCCTCACTTCACTTTTAACTCGTTTAGATTTATTCATAATGTAGTACAATATAACTTAATATTATAAATTTTTATTTGCCGGCTTGAGGTCTGATGTTTTGGAAAATAAAACACAGATGTTTTAAATTTTTACCAATATATTTCGGTTATGCACGATAACCGTCCTCAGGGTGAACTATGAACAAACAGAACACAAAATAACATATAATTTACATCAAACAACAATTAACAATTATTACAAAACTTCTTAAACATTGAAAACACACATTTTTGACACGTCTTTCCCTTTGTACGTGGAGTTGTTAACTATTTTGGTTTTATTAGATGCCTATAGGAGAGCGCGGTGTTTGCTACATCTGTTTTGTAGTTAATTCTTGTGTTAGTTGGTGTGTTTAGTATATGTAGCATTTCCAGTGTGAATCTCTTTCCATATTGTTGTTCTTGTTGAAGTACTATTGTTTTTTCAAAATTCGGGCAGTGCTTTCTCGTTGCACAATGGGTCATAAGTGCGGTTTTTTGGTTATTTATATTTAAATCATTACAATATTTAAAATCTGGTTTATGTTGTGCTAATCGAGTCTTTAATTTAGATTTAGTTGTTCCAACATATACTTTGTTGCATAATTCTTTGTCGTTTCCGTTACACGGGATTTGATAAATAATGTTGCTGTTTTCCATTTGCGGTATTTTCGATTTCGTTTGGTCAAACATACTTTTTAAAGTGCTCATAGGTTTGTGTGCTGTTTTAATATCTTCTTTATTATAGATGTCAGATGTTGATAGGCGCTCAGATAATTTAGGTACATAAGTTAACGACTTGAATATTTTCGGGTTTTCCTCTCTACGTTGACTATTTGGTGATTTATATCTTTTTAAAAGAGTTTTTATAATTTTATCAGGAAAATCATTGGCTTTTAACAATATCTTTATTTCATTTTCTATGTCATTATGGTAAGTGTCATCTATAATATTCATCATTCGTCTTATACAGCCCATTGCCGTATTTATGATCATGTTTTTGGGATGTTTAGAAAAATTATTTATAATTCTACCCGATGTTATGGACTTCTTATACCACATTAACTTTAGTTGATTTCCTCGTCGTATTACTATTGAATCTAGATAGGGTAATTTTCCGTCGTCCTCGAGTTCCGTAGTGAATTTAATATTTTTGTCAAAAGAACTTAGTGCGTCAAGTATAATTTGTACCTCGTTTTCATTGATTATTGCAAAAAGATCGTCCACGTATTTAGTTAATAATCTTGGTTTTTATGCTAATTTGTTCATCGCATTGTCCAACAGTTCTTCCATTACAATATCTGCAATTATTGGGGAGGTTGGTGATCCCGTCGGTAATCCTTTTAGTTGTGTATATATTGTTTCATTATATTTAAAATACCGATTATCTTTAATGCAGAACTTTAATATTTCTATGGACATTTTTTAGGTATTTTCGTATATTTTTCTATTGTTGTCCACTTATTTCTTATTATGTCAAGTGCTAGATGTGTCGGTATACTAGGGAACAATGAAACTGCGTCAAAGGATATCATCTTTTCATCGTCAAAAATATAAGTTATTGATCTTTTCTTTAAAGTCTTGTGTGTTCTTTATATTATACAATGAACTGGTGGTGCCGTTTTTTAAAATATCTGCAACGTATTTGCAGAGTGCGTGTGCTGGTGATCCCGTGGCCGAGCATATCGGTCTTAATGGTGTTCCTTCCTTGTGGATTTTCGGCAATCCATATATCCGTGGTGGTAGTGCCGTTGTAGTCGTAAGTTTATTTCTATCTGCCTTCGAAATTAATTCCATTTTAAAAAGTTTATCTACAAGACTATTATTTTTATTTTTTTATTTTAAAGTGGGATCTTGTCTCTGAATTCTATACATCGTCAGGTCATTTAATATTTCATCCATTTTATTGTTATAGTCATTGAGTTCCATTGCTACTGTTTTGTTTCCCTTGTCAGAGGTTAAAATACGAATCTTGTCATTTTTATTGAGAAATTTACGTGTCCGTCCCACTGTATCTAGTATTGCACGATCTATTGCACTTTGCCGTGTTGTTGTTGTATGATCTTTTATCAATATTGCTAATTTTGTTCGCGCTTCCTCTTGTTGCTCTTTGGTTTTGTGTGTTTGTATTAAATTCTCACCGTCAGCTATGTATTTGAATAATGGGATCGCGAACTTTGGACCCTTCGATAATAGAGCTTTTATATCAGCTGGAAATTCTACTTTGGTTTTGTTTACAACCACTCATCGCTTTTGCTGTTGTTGTTAACCAAGATGTCATTTCGTTTATTTCGGAGTTTATCGTGTTTTGTTTCTTGTTTATTTTTCAGTTTCCTTGTCAGTTTGTTGGCAACATTATCTTCTCGCATCATAAATTCTTCGAAGTCATCATCGCTCATTTGCTTCTTCAGTTTTGTTCTTATATTTTCCACCTGTTGCTGTTGTCTTTTTAGTATGATGTGTTTTTGTTGAATGAGTAAACTTAATATTTTCGTGTGGTAGAAATATGTATATCTATCTAAACTTCTATATATATCTATGTGTGTATCACGGTCAAATGAAAATAATTTATTACATCTAGTCGAATCTGTTATAAATTTTGGAATTAGTTTTGACTTTCTGCATTTTAAAAGAAACTTAATACTAGATCTAATTTTCACTAATCTCTTTGATGTAATTTGATACTTATTTCTCACTGCTCTTGCTTTTGCATAGTTGTTCCTTATTTCTGCATATCCCATTTTGAAGTAATTGTTGTTGGTGTATGCTCACGGCGTGCCTTCCGTTTTTGTAAATATTAGTTTAGCGACCTTTCTATTTCATAAATTTTTATTTGCCGTCTTGAGGTCTGATGTTTTGGAAAATAAAACAGAGATGTTTTAAATTTTTACCAATATATTTCGGTTATGCACGATAACCGTCCTCAGGGTGAACTATGAACAAACAGAACACAAAATAACGTATAATTTACATCAAACAACAATTAACAATTATTAACAAAACTTCTTAAACATTGAAAACATACATTTTTGACACGTCTTTCCCTTTGTACGTGGAGTTGTTAACTATTTTGGTTTTATTAGATGCCTATAGGAGAGCGCGGTGTTTGCTACATATGTTTTGTAGTTAATTCTTGTGTTAGTTGGTGTGTTTAGTATATGTAGCATTTTCAGTGTGAATCTCTTTCCATATTGTTGTTCTTGTTAAAGTACTATTGTTTTTTCAAAATTCGGGCAGTGCTTTCTCGTTGCACAATGGGTCATAAGTGCGGTTTTTTGGTTATTTATATTTAAATCATTACAATATTTAAAATCTGATTTATGTTGTGCTAATCGAGTCTTTAATTTAGATTTAGTTGTTCCAACATATACTTTGTTGCATAATTCTTTGTCGTTTCCGTTACACGGGATTTGATAAATAATGTTGCTTTTTTACATTTGCGGTATTTTCGATTTCGTTTGGTTAAATAGTAATTGAAAGTCGTTTATGTATATTCGTTTTGATATATAGATAGATTTCATAATGAATTCGCTGTATCAAATCGATAAACTTGATGAAAAGAACTACGATTCTTGGCAGGTGCAGAGCGTTCTTATCCATGCGGGACTTTGGGAATAGTAAGTGAGCAAAGTTTGAAACCTGAAGAAAATGGGGCTGAATGGGAAGCGCTTGATGAAAAGACATTGGCTACATTAATGTTAAGTGTGAAATCATCACAGCTCAGTCACATAAAACAATGCAAGACATCCACGGAAGCATGAAGGCTCTAGAGATTTTACAAACATAGGTCTAGTGAGCCTGTGCACAAAGTATCGCATGGCAATATATTTGAATAATTTCACATCCATAGTCTGATAAGTTAGCTGAGGTGGGCGTTGAAATCATAGACGAATTAGTATCTATAATATTACTTTCAAGCCTCCCAAAGCAGTATGAACGCCTAAGAATATGTTCATAGAAATATTAAGTTCTGCATTAAAGATAATCGGTATTTTAAATATAATGAAACAATATATACTCAACCTAAACGATTACCGATGGGATCATCACCTCCCCAATAATTGCAGATATTGTATGGAAGAACTGTTGGACATGCGATGAACAAATTACACGAAAGCCAAGATTACTAACTAAATACGTGGACGATCTTTTTGCAAAATCAATGAAAACGAGGTACAAACATACTTGACGCACTAAATTCTTTTGACAAATATATTAAATTCACTACGGAACTCGAGGACGACGGAAAATTACACTATCTAGATTCAATAGTAATACGACGAGGAAATCAACTGAAGTTAATGTGGTATAAGAAGTCATACATCGGTAGAATTATAAATTATTATTCTAAACATCCGAAAAACATGATCATAATACGGCAATGGGCTATATAAGGCGAATGATGAATATTACAGATGACACTTACATAATGACATGAAAATGAAATAAAGATTGTTAAAAGCCATGATTTCCTGATAAAATTATAAAAACTCTTTTAAAAAGATATAAATCACAAAATAGTCAACGTAGAGAGGAAAACCCGAAATGTCAAGTCGTTAACTTAAAAAAAATAAATGTAAGGCGCGATAACCTCCGAAGAGATCTAAGGCCGAGCCTCTCTTCCAATTTGCGTCGTGCTCCTCTTGATTTTTCCCTACAATTGGCCGGACGGGACCTACATGTTTTATGCCGACTCCGACGCATCTGCAAGGCAGATGAGTTTTCACTGAGTAGCTTTTCATGGCAGAAATACAATCGAGAGCGCTTGCCAGACACTGCCGAGGGGCGACCCGGCTTAGAAAATTTTCTTCTAATTGAAAATCTTATTTCTAAATTTTGATGTTGCTTTGCCCGGGAGTTGAACCAGGCATACGGTATGATAGGCGGAGCACGCTACCATCACACCACGGTGGCCGCCAAGTCGTAACTTATGTACCTAAATTATCTGAGCGCCTATCAATATCTGACATCTATAATAAAGAAGATATTAAAATAGCACACCAAACCTATGAGCACTTTAAAAGTATGTTTAACCAACGAAATCGAAAATACAGCAATGGAAAAAGCAACATTATTTATCAAATCCCGTGTAACGGAAACGACAAAGATTATGCAACAAAGTATTAAAGACTCCATTAGCACAACATAAATCAAATTTTAAATATTGTAATGATTTAAATATAATAACCAAAAAACCGCACTTATGACCCATTGTGCAACGAGAAAGCACTGCCCGAATTTCGAAAAAACAATAGTACTTCAACAAGAACAAAATATGAAAGAGATCCACTGGAAATGCTACATATACTAAACACACCAACTAGCACAAGAATTAACTACAAAACAGATGTAGCAAACACCGCGCTCTCACTATAGGCATCTAATAAAAAACAAAAATAGTTAACAACTCCATGTACAAAGGGAAAGACGTGTCAAAATGTATGTTTTCAATGTTTAAGAAGTTTTTTAATAATTGTAAATTGTTGTTTGATGTAAATTATATGTTATTTTGTGTTTCTGTTTGTTTATAGTTCACCCTGAGGACGTTGTCGTGCTAACCGAAATATATTGTTAAAAACTTTAAAACATTAAATTTAAAACATATGACCTCAAGCCGGCAAATAAAAAAAATAAAATTTATGAAATAGAAAGGTCGCCAAACTAATATTTACAAAATGGAAGGCACGCCGTGAGCATACACCAACTACAAATACTTCAAAATGGGATATGCAGAAATAAGGAACAACTATGTAAAGCAAGAGCAGTGATAAATAAATATCAACTTACATCAAAGAAGTTAGTGAAATTAGATCTAGTATTAAGTTTCTTTTAAACATGCAGAAAGTCGCAAACTTATTCCAAAATTTATAAAAGATTCGACTAGATGTAATAAATTATTTTCATTTGACCGTTAGAACGCGTATGAACACCCTATGAATATCGTTGCTCGGGAGAGTACGGGCGAGATGTCCCGACCGCCAAAACGCCCAGACAGGGTAAAAAATTCAAATTTGAAGGTTTATTCATTTTGTAATTTAGCAAAACGTTCTTGTTGGTTTATTGTGGACGAATATCCGAAGCATGGAAGCGACCTATAAATTTCCCGTTAGGTCTTCGGATCATACAACGCATTGCCTATTTTCGGCGCACTCGACACTTAAGGTATT
>JARSSU010028220.1:0-38096 GCA_029619165.1 Eurosta solidaginis
GCTGAAGTAGAAGTAAATCCATGCTACAATTTGAAAAAATATTATAAGTCATCGGACTGATTGCACCTTATCAATGCGACCTCAAATCCTTGAGCACACTCGCGATAAGAGAAAGAAGGTAAAGCTTTGCGTAATGGCGCTCATAAGAATTGGGAAGGACTTTTCCCAAACAATCGAAAGCAAAAGAGGTATCAGACCAAGCGACTTCCTATCGTGCGATTTTTTAACATAATCATATTGACATATTGGCGCGTCGTAAGTTCTGATTTTTCTGGCTTGGATAAAGTAATGAAGAAGTTTGGTCTTGCTGTGACGAAGTACTTGCTGTCTTCTGAGAACTAATGCATTAAAGGCTGTGTAGGACTTCGAAACCAGCATTAACAGCGAAAACAATGTCAGCTAAGCAATAAAATGGAGAATAACTCTTGTCAAAAAGTGCTCCTATTGACTGAGTAGGCAATTGATAAGTAAAGTCTCCCGACGAACAAAAATCACGCTATAAATGTTATTGTCTCATCATATCTGCTCTGATATATGGCTCGAAGTTTTGGATAGTGTTCAGAGAAGATAGGATAGCCCTTGCAGTGTTCGAAAAGAAAGTTACTCGGGAGATTTATGCTTCTGTCTGTGTTGCCATTGGCGAGTATTGAAGCAGGTTTATGGATGAGAAGATGCTCCGACCCAAAAAGTAAAGCTATTGGCATACCTATTTAAAAGCAGAGGAAGTAGAAGATGTCCTCTGAGCTAGGAGAGGTAAGTGAATGAAGATTTGATCTCCCTTGATGCCTTCAATTGGTATAAGCTATCGCGAAACATGAATGACCGACGAAACTTGCTATGGAATATTTTGGAAAAATATTGTTATTAAAACTGTATAGTGTTATACGTTCCCTTCGCAAAGTTACCGTCGGCGAGTATTTCAGCGCTGTATTGGCAATATCTTATCCTTGTTCGTATCTTATCGTATTTTTCTTGTCTACGGCGCAGAATGATTAACTTTGAGACTTAAAATAAAAAATGAAATGTTTACGAGTCGTTGTTCATTACCGGCGGCGGGTGGTGCAGATTTGTAAGCCTTTTTGCGCACATATCGGTAATCGAGTAAAAATCCGGCGATTATACTGTCATAAAGCAACCACATCATTGTTAGCGGGCATAGTATTAAAATGCTTCCTTTATTTACGAACCAGTATTAGCACAAAAAACAACGTAATTCGTGAAATCCAGCAAAGATGATTCGTTGGCAATTGAAAAGTAAAGAAGTCTCTCGGCAAATAAAATAATGCTCTTAAAGTCACTTATCGTACCCGCCAAAATAGTCGGCACAGAAGCATGAACACTGACAATATCTGATGAAGCGGCTTTGGGAGTGTTCGAGAGAAAAGTTCTTTGCATGATTTATGAACCTCTACACGTTGGCGAAGGTGAGTATCGAAGAAGATTTAATGATGAGGAGCTTTACGCAGACAGCGAATTTAAATACAACGGCTACGCGGGCTTGGCCATGTTATGCGAATGAAAGATGATGTCCCGGCCAGAAAGGTATTCTTATCGAAACCTGTCTACGGAAGCAGATAAGAAAGCGGCCCCACTCAACTGAAAACTGGAAAACGATTTAAATTCCCTTGGTGTTACCAATTGATGCCAATGAGCGCAATGAAGATGCGAGGAGTGCGACTTGTTGGCCGACCAAAACCGTTTAAACGGTCGAACGCCAATTAAGTAAGTTGGTAAGATTATACGGGCTAGGCAGCTCCAGACTTGTGCCGTAACAGAGCTTCTTTTCAATTTCCGATACGTCAGAACTTCTAACTGATTTTAAATTCCGATTCTGATTTCAGTTCCGATTTCTTGTCTGTTGCAAATATATCTTGTTTTTCATTAGGCTTAGCAGATTCGAAAAAGTATTTAGCTAATTTTTTCACTACATTTTTCTTATGAAATAGAAGAAGCAACGATTGACACACGAATACGGTTCCAACATTACTAATTTCTAAGTTCCGATTTCGATTTCGGTGCCGGTAAAATCACTTTCGTTACATTTCTGAATGCAATCCACCTTCAAAAATCGTTTTTCGGAGAGTCAAGTAGGAAAGGCGGATTTACATATACCCTTTGGTCGCTTTGCCTTGGTCGCCAGTGTAAGTTTTAACGCGCTAAGACCTAACTATACTAGTACCGATCCTCCTATTACTACAAATTAACATTCTGTCAGCATATTGCTTGAGAGCTTGTCTCAGTGTTCGTTTGACAGGGTTTACTTTCATGGTCAGTTCCAAATTAATGGCAAACCATTGACATTAATAACTAATCCAAGAGTCCACCAAGAATGATCACTTTTAGATCGTACTTACAGTTCAAACCGCATGTCACAGTGGGCACCACAGACGGGTCGGAAAACGTAAGTTTCCGCTGATGGTGTACGAAAACCTGAACGGTTGAAACGTGTCTGGTCCCTAATCTGCAACTTCACCTTCTCATCTTCATCCCTTACACGCAGCTTGGTCGGAAAGCTCGAGTTTCCTATCTGGGATAATGCTACTTCGTGCTGCCCAACCGCTTCGATAGCTCCATTTTCTGCTCCTTATTCGGGTTCTATCGCCAGACAGTAGGAAAGACGAGTGTTAAATCTGCATATTCAATTTTATAATATTGTGGCGAATAATAGCATTTATAACATCACTATGCTGTTAGTAAATAACTACAACAACAAAAAAAGCAAGCAGCCATTTATGTCAATGTACACGTTAAAGCATGCGACCACATTTATGTACAAGGCAACGGAGAATGTTATACACACATAACTAGTAGCTCGAAGCGGAGAGATACTTCACATACATACATATATGTAGCCGGTAGCTACCCTACAAAAATCGTTGGATCATGTGGTCCACTGGAGTACTTACCATTATAGTCCACTGTAATGCAGCAATGGACCAACTCATATTTCTACACGAACATATTGTAAGACGATCATTGATCGTTTTAATTGTAATCACTACACGATGTTTATTGGACTATGGGTACTCCATGGATTACTCTGATGTAATGCGGAGCTGGAGTATATGGTCCAGTACTAGGACATGGCAATGTTAATTGGACCATATTTTTTGTATGAATTGTTGTTAATTTTGAGCACTCGGTTGGTCCATAGCGAGTACTCCATACATGCATGAATGGAATACTCGCGATTTTTGCAGGGTTAGAGCAGAAGTTGCTCCTCACACATACACACTCATATAGCTAGAAGAAAAAACATAAACTACAGATATACATGTATATAGTTAAATAACCAAGCATGAGATACAACTGTTTTAAAAGGCATGCTCGTGAAACGTATAGACCTAAGGATGAATGGGCGAACGAGGTAACCGAGAGTACAAAAGTAGCGCAATCCGAGGAGTTAGTTTGATTTAAACACGCTATTAGTGAAGTAAAATTGTTATTGTGAATTCCTCTTCCCAAAGTAGTCTAAATAAAAAATATTTGGCAATACTGAATATTAGAGTTATTTATTCGACAGTTCAGCGATTCGAACATTAGAAAAAGGTGCAAAATAAACGGAATACACCAGATTTCGTTACAATATAAAACTGGAAAAAAGGAACAAGTTTCTGATCCAAATGAACGTTTCTGTTTGCTCCGGCCTAAATAATACAACTATCGTAGAGGTGAGCTTTCCCTTTATTGCACTTAGTCAAAATCGTCTACGTGGACGTTAAGAGCCGATGAAATTATTCGATGGGTACAACCCTACAAACCCATCAGGGCTGTATTCAAATTTTAGATGTTGCAGAAAAGGCCTTCGAGTGATCTCTAACGATATGAAAACATAATAAATTTTTCCGACAAATTTACATGCTATAAAGCATGGTGCCTTGCCTTGGACAAACATTCCAATTTTCGGAAACTGAATCAAGTACAGCGGCAGCGTTCGGAAAGGTGACAGGAGTACTGGAGTCATGTGCAAATGGCGTTGTGAATGTGATCTTTGATCAGTTACCTCTGGAATTTAGTTTTCACCGTCACTTACGAGAAACTGCAACCGACTTCGCAAGTCTGACCACTGGAGCCCGCGGCAGTATGGAAACTTTTCATATAAATAATGTTCTGCAAAAAAACAAATTAAAATGTCATTTTGATTAGTTTTGCTGCTGAACCACTTCCGAGCGAGGAATTTTTATTTACATTATGGAACACCTCATATGATGTTGTCAGTTTTAGATATCTTTGCTTTCGCGCCATAGCACTCTTTTCAATTAGCGTACTTTATACTTTTTTTGGCTTTCCGTCTGTGCACAGTTACATCAAAAACTAAAGCAAAAAAGCAACAAAAAAAGTTCCCGCACTGTAATAAAAATGCATTCATAAATCGTCCAAACTCTGCCCTAGAGTGTTGACGGATATGCAATTGTGTGTGAGTGCTCGGATGCATAATTTATGGAATAGCGGCGCTTAAAACAACACTAGGGCACCCCACATATAAACAAACTTGACGGTCTTACGAATGAGTGCCCTTATACACGTGAATTGAATGGAGAACCATACGTTATTTGAAATGGAGGCGTCTGAATGAGTTTGCAGCTAATCAGTAAAGTTAGAAAATCCATGGAATTGCGTAGGGGAGAGTTGTAGCAGCTGATTGTTAAGGTGCTCATTAAATACATTAGACTGGCACAGTTATCATATAAAAAACAAACAAAAAACAATCGGTATTTTGTATAATCTCATAAACAGGTACCATCATCATCAATAATTGGCGCTTAACAGTCTGAGTGACTTTGGGTGCGTTTTGTTACAAATCTCGCCAGATGTCCCTGTTTTCCGATAACTGTCGCTAATTGGGAGCGCAAAGGGATGCTTAGTCTTCCTCCATCTCAGTCTCTCAACTCAGTAGATGTCTCTCTCTTTTTTCTCGCATTTAGCCAACGAAGCCTTTGGGTTTTTATTTGTTGCACTATCTTCATATCAGCGCAAAGCTCGTATAGCTCTTAATTTCACCTCCTTTGACATTCGCTGTCGGCAACACGCACAAGTCCATACAGTTTCCGCAAATATTTTCTCTCGAACACCCTAAGAGCCACCTCATCTTCTCATCACCATTGTATTCGCCATACATCAGGACTCGTATTATTAGCTACTTGTAGAGCGTAATTTATTTTCGTCGAGAGACGAGCCTAGCCCTGTTGGCAAGAGCTGTTCTCCGTTTGGTTTCTAAGCTGACACTGTTTTCGCTGCAAGTGCTGGTTTCTACATAGATGAAGTCCTTCGCAGTCTCGAATTTATATCATTCAACATTGGTAATGCAGAGAAGGCGGCGCGATGGATTTTGTCTTCGAAGCCTCGTTTGGTTTCGAATGGCTCGGATAGGTCCTTCTCATTATGTTGGCAATACTATATACCATTCAGGCCTTACTCTGTAATAAAAGTGGTAAGATTCACTTGAAATCGCAAATTACCGTGTACTATATATTTCCCTATTGTATTAATTCTATTACTGAATTTTTACTGAGAGGCTCTTCATATACCCTGTGGTTTTGCCAAACAACTACCGAGGGAATACCCCGTTTTCTAGAGCTTATTTCTAAAGTCTATTTCCGCCTATGGAAGCAGAGGTAGCAGAAGCAGAGGTAGATGGCGGCCCCCACTCCGTTGGAAGGACCAGGTGGAAACCGATTTAAACTCCTTTGGTGTGACTAATTGGCGTCGTTTGGCAGAGAGAAGGAGCGACTGGCGCACCTTATTGGACGGCCATAACCGTTAAACCGTTAAGCGACAATTAAGTGAGTAAGTAATTTGTGTTCCTGTTTTTGGGATCTGAACCTAGGATAATCGCTATAACCTAGGTAAACTAGTATCTACATCACCTTTGGTCGCCAATTAGCGTTCAGGCCTAATTTGCTGCTCTGGTGGTGTAATAAGAAAATTCATGTCTCAAATTATCTCACTCACGAATCGCTGAACTGTCGAATAAATAACTCCAATATTCAGTACTGCAAAATAGTTCTTATACTTCACAAAAATTGTGTTTAAATCAAACTTATTAGTCATTCCTCAGCTTGCGCTGCTTTTATACTCTCTATTTCCTCGTCCGCATACTTCTCCTAAGATTTAGTTGTTTCGAGAACAGTTGTATCTCATGCTTAGTTACCAGCTATATACAAATATATTTGTAGTTTATGTTTTTCTTATAGTCTTATGCGTGTGTATGTGTGAGTTACTACTTCGGCTGATGACTACATCTGTGTGTGAGATATCTATTCGTTGCCTTGTACATAAGTGTTGCTAGCTTTAATGTGTACATGTGCATAAGAGTGGCTGCTTCATGTTTTTGTTGTTTCGTGATTATTTACTAACAGACTAGTGATGTCAACATTCGCAACAGCATTTTTAATCCTGCAAGATTTTGGTTTGAAAATAAAATTGCGAACATGTTTTTGGCGAGGCAGTCTAATGTGAATACATACATATTAAGCAAATATTCAGACATATTCGGAGGAAATATTTGGAAAATGTTTTTGCTGTGAAAGTGCAAGAATGTGTGGCCATTTGTTAAATTTAACTACTTCCTTATTTGAAAAAAAAGGAACATTTTCTCTTTAAAAAAATATTTTTTTAAATTTAGTAACTTGCAATTTACCCGCGCCTTTGCGTAGAAAAAACTTGTTCACATTTGAATGTCTTTTTGTCTTTCAGTAGTCAACTTAATTTCTCTACATCTCGGCGAGTAAGTAAAAAACTATCAAAATTCCTTGCTGTAGTATGGATACAAATTCTGTTAGTCCATTACCGCCACCAGAAGCACCACTTGCTATGATGGAAGTCGAAAAATCACCACCAGGGACACCAACAGCAGATATGCCACCTCCACCGGATGAAGAAAAGTAAGTGGAAATAATCAATTATCTACTTAAAGCTAATCAAATAAGTGAGACCGCAATTGCAGTGAAATAAGCTGACATAGCGTGAGTGAAAATGTTAGAAGTGGAATTTTTTTGCGGTGAATTAATTTCTATAGCATACAGAACTGAACTTGGAAAGTTGTTAAATATCACATACATACATATGTATCTCACTTGCACAATAACACTGTGGCAATGGGGAAGTCGTCCGGCACCATTTGAAAATTTCGTCATTAAATTAGTTAAGTACATGACGCCCTTCATAATCCGGTCATAAATTTTAAAGTAGTACGGAGCGAAAATTTTTGGTACTATTTTGCTACTCGTTTACAATCGTAGTAACGTAATGTACGGAAAAAACCAAACTCGATGGATCTTTCTTACTAGAAACAGGGACATGAAAGAAAAGAGAAGATAAAACAGAGGAAATTGGAAGGAAGTCAGAAAAGTAAAGAGAACAAGTGGAAGATGAAAAGTCGCAATGGTTTGATAAAGTAGTAAAAAGAGGTTCACAGGAAGATTAAGAATAAGGATAAGATTAAGACTAAGAGTAGCAGGGAGAGTTATAATTGGATGAAAGCAAGAGCGGGAAGGTTTACGGAAGAATCAAAAAGATAGGGAAATGAATGAGCCGGTTAAGGTACACTAGAAAATGCAGAGAAGTGAGAAGATAAGAGAGGAAGAGGATTAGACAGAGGACAGGTAAATAGATAACTTCCAAACAATGTCTTGCGGGTTTGATCATAGGGATGGGAGTATTTCATGTTTGTCTTAACATTTCCAGGAAAAGCCAGAGCTGTTTAAAATAAAATGCTAATAAGACGACGTGTTAATTTTTGCCATCACGTAAATCTATAAGCTTCAATTTCTAAAGAATCATTGCTGTAGAACCTCTACCGTTATATATTTTTACACCAGCCACCTCTTTCTGCTCAATTAGCCTACCTCAGCGCTTGGTTTACATAGATAAATTATAGGTCTTGGGTTCGTATACCGTCAATCCGGAGTTTTTGTCTTTCCATGCATCCTAAATACTCATCCGCAACTTCATGATATTGTTCCAGATCGTCAATCATCTCATTGACAGCAACAGTATATTTTCATATTCCTTAGTTGTGAACAATGTGATACTCTGAAGATCTAGCCAATCAGTTCCGTTGACTAAAAATTTTCCATTTCCTCTCAGGAAAAGGAAATATGACCTTGCACAAAGGGAAATACAGGCGTTTTTTCTGCACGTTACGTCATATTACGGAAAAACATTCATGTAATATTTTTTTATGTTACTGAAAAAATCAATCCTGGAGATAAGTTAAGAAACAACACTTAAATTTATGAGCGCGAGTATTGTCAAATGCTGCTCCATTTTGTAATATTGGGTTCACTTGTCGTATTTTTTTGCTTCATGGTTAAGTATGCATTGAATTATTGAGTTATTCAATCAAATGCATTATTTTTAGATATCGCACACCGAGATCAAAACAGCGATCAACTCAACTCAAATTGTCATCGATTGGTTATGGGCAACGAGTTATCGACTAATATGGATTTGTTTGTTATAAATAAGTTACCGATAATTAATCGACGACTTAACGATTGGTTATAGATAAGTTATCGAAATGTTCAAAATGTTTATTGATTTGTTATGAAAAAGTTATCAATATGCTGTAGAAAAGTAATCGTTTAACTATCAAAGAGTTATAGATATGTTCTGAAATAGTTATCGAAAAGTTATCGGTTTTTATCACCGACTTATCGGTTTGTTATAAGGCAGATGCCGATTAAACTTCAATATAGAATCTATGGCACATCTCCAACGCGTCTAAAACAAGCCGATAGGATACCAATTAAAATCAGATGACTCCGCAATAACAAACCGATATCCCAACAATCATAATACGCTATCTATAATAAGCTAATAACAAAGCAACATCTCAGATAATTTTTCAAAAACGCACTATACCAGAATACGGTTGAAGAAGGCCCCAAACATACAATTTCAATTCAATTAACGCCCTTTATCACGTCAAAATATATGGAAGTTATGCTCACAAAGGCAGTTTTTGAATTTTAAGTTTCTAAGATATGACGCTTTAGAAATGACCTTGTCTTGGGATGATCTTTAATTCATCAGTCGATATTTTATATTGCCTAGTATATTAAACAGAAACGTACATAATTTTAATTGTTGTTGAAATTCGCGAAAAAAAACTGTTAAATATTGGGAATAGCACAAGTTTTCGGTATTATATGTTTATTGGTCGATTTCGGTATGCGTAGTTAGTGGATCTCTTCAGACTGTTGTCAAGGGATCAATTAGTATAATTTTAGCAGTATTATCGGTAGCAGTTGGATTCCATAGCGGTTTGGAACCACCAATATTTCTATAGATAACAAACCGACAACATATCAATTACTTAGTGACAACTTGTCGATACTACATCGATAACAAATCAATAACTCGTCGATAAAATCTCGAAAACAAATAGGTAGCAAATCGAAATACGTCTGAGATCGAAAGGCGTGATTGCTAGAAGCTAGAGAAGTTAACTGATTAAAAAATTGTATCAGAAAATACGTGTGACGGAAAAGTTTTAGACAGGTGTCATTTTTGCAGGAAGAACATTGGTGACCTAGTATCCGTCGTACAGGACGTGCTGAGTTGTATAACGTGTATTTCTCCCTGCGGTTCAGGGAAATAACGCAATATATGCAATTTATGATCCAGCGCTACAAGGTTCAATGTGCACATATTAAATCAATCTCGAAATGGCCGGGCTTGTACCTTAATATTGCTTTTTACCGGAATGTACCGGATCTGTAATCGGCAAAAGGCCATCAACATTGATGACACTTCCCAAAACCTTTAAATTTAAAACTTTCACTTTATTGTGCTAACATAAACAAACTGCATAACCAGGATGTTCATATATACTTACGTTATTAAGAAGCCAAAGATTAAACAGGAACTTAGCTGTTCTGGACCAAATCTGATTCCGTCAAAAGTTTAGCTTCCTTCCTTAAAATGATCGCTTCTGCTTCTGCTTGCAAAAGTTGAAGTGACCAGTTTCGTTTCCGAAATAACTTACCTCATCATAGAATAGAGAATGCGTTCTGTAGCCTCCACACTTTCACGAAATCCAAAAGATCACCCCATTCTGGCAGTTCTAAATAAATAAGAATCGTCTGTTGTGAGCATAATTTCATTTTGTACAAACAACGTAAACACACACGCTTGATGATAATGAAATTTAAATATCATTATTATTATTTAACTAAATTTTGAAGTGTGTTATTTTTTGACGGGCGTGGTCGTATGCATATGTAGCTAGCAGCTGAAGGTCGCTAAATCTTTATTTTCATTGCCTAAAATCTCTTTATAACAAGAAAATCTTAATTTTTGAATCAAATAACATTATCAGCTGCTTTTGGACAGTGCTTTCCGTTAACATTGCTATGCTGAAGTACTTGACATTGCTTAGAATGTGCCACTTTTGCTTAAAGTCTTCAAAAACTTGGTGATAAAATAAAATTGCTGCTAAAAACAGCCTGAACTGGAAAGCTTCATGAGGAATGAGACATACAAATTTGAGTCTATCTAGAACCCCCTGAGTTTGGTGTTTTTTCGTTTTCGTTTCTAAACTGTGCAAACTCCTGCTTGTAATTCAGATAATGAGCCTCCTCCTATTCCTTAGACAAGACATTCTATGGCTTGGAATAGGATGCCATAATTGACAATGTCAAAAGCTTTTGTCGTGTTGTGGTTTTCATTGAGTCCGACATTTATCTGCATGTTATAGCATTTAGGGGCGCGAATCGACGGTAGACGTCCCGTTTGGAAGAACTCAAAATGAGACAGGAGTTGCACATCATCTATCAAGCAGGCAAGGCGTGCACAGAAGCGCTGGGTTGCAAAATTTCTAAAACTATGTGGAAATCCTACGATATTAGACACAAAGTGGCTCATATACATATCTGAAGATAGAAGACGTAAGGCTCTCGATAGGCATACAAACTGGACATTGACCTCTGGCGTCACATGCTTATAAGTTTGGCCTGGTCAGGAAAAGCAGATGTAGGAAGTGCGAGCTGAAGGAGTAAATAATTGAGCACGTTCCGTGTTTCAGTCCTGCGCTTTCCAGGTCAAGGCTCCAACTATTAGGGGCGGCAGGGTTGTCAGATCTCGAGGCAGCAATTAAGCTTCTAGTATTTGCCAAGAGGACGGCGTTATTCTATAACGGATTCCGTACCTGAATGGTTTTCATCCGTTTGGTCGTCAAACAAATTCTTGTAATAGTTTGGGCACCTTTGAGGTCATGGACACGGTTAGGGTCATCTTCATTCCGAAGGCCGGCAGGAGCTCTCATGTATCACCTAAGGATTTCAGGCCAATCAGTCTCTCGTCGTTTCTTCTTAAGACGTTTGAGCGGCTGATTTGACCTGTACCTACGGGAAAGGATACCTGGGGCATTCGTACTACAAGGGCAGATCGACGGAAATGGCTCTCCATTCGATTGTAAAGCAAATAGAGGGGTCCCTAGAACATAAAGAGTATGCTCTGGGTGCCTTTCTAGACATGCTTCAACAATTTCGTACCGGAAGCAATCGAAGGAGCTCTGGTGGGTTTAGGAGTCGAAGCGGCTCTGGTTGAATTTATTAGCAAACTTCTATGCGACAGAATTGTCGCAGCGGAGTGGGGAGAGGCCATAATTAGGAGGAAGGTGTGCAGGGGCACGCCACAGGGAGGAATCCTAACTCCTCTGCTCTGGGTTGTGGTTGTCAACGAGCTTCTTGTGGAGCTGGAAGCCGATGGTTGTCGGGTGGTTGCCTATGCAGATTACCTCGCTATCCTAGTCAGAGGCAAATTTCTGGGCACCCTCCGCGATGTTCTGCAGGGCTACCTGGATACTGTGGCTAGGTGGGCTGAATCATGTGGATTGGCGGTCAACCAGGAAAAACAGAATTGGTTCTTTTTACAAGGAGATATAAGATACCCGACTTCAGAACTCCTTCGATTGGAGGGGTACCGGAGGTACTTACTGACAGGGTTAAATATTTGGGAATTGTTCAGGACAAGAAGCTGTCCTGGAGGCCCAATGTGGAAGATAGGGCCAGGAAGGCTGCGCTTGCCTTGTACTGCTGCAGGCGGGCTATCGGAAAGAGATGGGGGCTCTCGCCAGGAGTAGTACACTGGCTTTATGAGATGGTGGTCAAACCGATTCTGCTCTATGGGTGCTGGTCTGGTGGAAAGCACTGGATACGGCGAGCACCCCCAAATGTTAGTGTCAGTGCAACGAACGGCGTTTATTGGTATCAGTGGCGCTCTAAGAACAACACCTCCTTGGCAGTGAATGTCATACTGAATATACATCCAGTAGATATTGCGGGAAAGGCAGCCGCGTCCCGGTCGTTGGTCAGTCTTCGTGGTATGGGTTATATGCTTTCTGATTTCGGACACTCTAGCCTTCTTACTGGTTTCGACTTTATCCCGGACAGGACGGACTATTGCATGCCGATAGCCGCTCCTATGCAACCTTCATCCCAGTCATTCCCCCGAGGGAGGAGTGGGGAAGAGAAATTATCTGGGGCATGGGACCGGTTAACTTGTTCAAAGTTGGCCGGAAAGGTTGGCGTCTTTGCGAAGAGCTAAATGTAAGCCGCAAGTTTAAGTTGGCTGATCACTGCAGTGTATTCCAAGCGGAAGTTGCTGCGATTAAGGATGCGGTGGATGAAATGCTATACAGCGCTACTACGGTTAGGGAATTTAACATCTACTCTGATAGCCAAGCGGCTATAAAGTCCTTGAGCTCAACTACAGTGCGATCGAGGGTGGTCTGGGAGTGCCTGACCTCACTTGCGATTGCATCGAATTATTTTACAATTAAGATTATCTGGGTCCCGAGCCATAGTGATGTTCCGGGTAACTGTCAGCGGATCTCTTAGCCCGAATCGGTACAACTGAACCGGATGAAGATGGCTGTAGGGATTTCGGGATTCCGCTAGCCACCTGTGGATGCTCTTCCATAGCTGGGCCTCGAGTCAGCTCAGCAAACGTTGACCGGACACTACGTCTTGCAGGTTAGCAAGATCTTTCTGGCCTAAAGTGGATGGCAGGAGGTCGGCTGAAATAATTGGGTTCACTAAGGCTCACCTATCAATGGTCATTGGGGTTTTGACAGGGCACCATGGGTAGCCATGCGGTTACGTCTCAATATATTGGAAACTCCATACTGCTGCAGCTGTAGGAGGATGATGAGGTGGAATCACCAAATCACTTATGCTTGATTGCCCAGCTTTTGCCAGAACTAGGCGAAGTATTTCGGTCATGACTCACTTGGATCTCCCGAGGAGTTATCCAAGGTTCATTCGGAACTTTATCGTTGCTACTCAACGTTTCTCTAAGTAGTTATATCTACGTCACCGTTAGTTTAGTTTATTATATGTGGTATCACAACGGACCGTCATATTGTCCAAGTGAGCTTCTCCTATCAGGGAAGCTAACTCCCCAACCTAACCTAACCTTGGACACCTTCAGTCTATGTGAGATCTTTATTTTCGGGCCAGTTCAACCTAACCTAACCTTGTTACTTGAAATGGAGAAATATTGGTCAAACTAGGAGGTAGTTAGCTATTTTACAGATTGAATAGCTGTACCACCATTGCATGTTCCCATTTTAGGTATGCCAAAGTAGGACCGAGATACCTAACTCTCCATCTCTCTTAGCCATCAAGGATTATACGATTTTTAGCGCTGCGTAACATTCTGAGATTGGAGCGATTTAAAATCGTCATCGCGTGACCGGATATTTAGACCAAGGTTTTTGTGCGTCTTAATAAATTCAGATATCTATATTGTCTTCTCAGTTAATCCATACAATGCAGGATTTTGAATGCCCAGAGGAGAGGACGTCACTATACAGCTTGGTTAGATATTCTGCCCCTACCAACCAAAATAAGTGCCGGTGTACCAAGTGTAGGTGTCTGCATAGCTCTTCAGAGCGGTGCGAAGTAAGTGTACATATGCGTTGGTTAAACTCTGAAATATTGACGTAAAGTGTATTGAGTGGGTGTCGTACGCGAATATTTTCTGTGCTGCAAAACGGCGCACATGCTGTGAAGGACTAGGGGCGGTGCTCATGATTTCTCCTTTACGAAGAACCGAGATTATAGCTACGCGAACAAGCCGTAAGAGCGGCCCGTTTAGCGAAAGCACCCGCGAAAGTTTGTGGTTTGTTGGGCAGAATTTCCGTCCCACACATACACTCAGAGACGTTTTCGTCCACTGTGAATCCGTTTAAGTGAGTGGCGGAGAGGCGGAACTTTCGTGCCACCAGTTTACCTCCTATTAGTCCTCAAAAAACTCCTTGGAATAAAATATCACCTTCACAACCTCTGCCAGACTATCGAAAAACGCGCGCCCAGAAATCTCAGTCGTCTTATCTACGTTCCTGAACATCGGCAGAGAAAGTGATGAATCCTCATTCTAACAGCTTCAGCAAAGGAAGCTTGGAGGTTAATACTTTCCGCATCTGATGCTTTTTATGTGATTGAATAATTCGTTACGGGTGATTACTCGACCAGAGAAACTTTAATAAAAAAATCTTAATACAGCTATATATAGAACATACACAAAAAATGTAAGTCATAGACTGCAGTTTTGGGGTACATTGGCCAAATAGATCTAGGATTCGGTATCAGCACATTGATTCACCAAACAAGATCAAATTCCACAATTGCCTTTCTAAACGTGAGATTAACGTCCAAACTGAGTTTCATAAAAATCAGACATCTTTTAATATAACCGCCCACAAGAGTAGGGGGCGTGGCACGGTACCAATCATCACCATATTGCATATATATTCTTTTATGCTACAACAAGATTACGCGCCGAATTTCAACAAAATTGGAGTACGTTTACTATTTTTTATTGCTCACCCTATGGAGATGGCACCACTGTGCAACGCTCAAAATTACAAATGTTTTTCAAAAAGCGGGAATAAGCGGCATCAATCTTTCCACTATTTAAATTAACAAAACACAGGCTTTCTAAAAAAATTGGAATCAATGCGGGGCAAAGCGGCGCACTAAAAAAAACCTTTTGGAAAAAAAAATTGGGGAAAAATTTTGCCCCATTACATCACTTTTTAAAAATTGTATACGAAGGCGTTAGGGACTATATAAATCTTAAAATACATAAATATTATACACACTTACCTATTTCATAGATCCATGGCTTCTTTTTTATAAGCTTCACTGAAACCCGTAAAAATATCAATTGAAAATGTATATATATACTCTAAGAACGTGAAAAACTGCCGAAAGATACGCACGAATGGTCCCAATTTGAGTGGATATCCACACTAGGCTACGCTAGAGTATTGGCCGACTAAAAATATTTTTTTTATTTGCTGCGTTTTTGAAAAATTGATTTTTGTCGCCCAGATCTCTCAAAAATCTCTATGTGCGGCGTTCTGCACATTTCTATATTTTCTACTCATAAAAGACTTTTTACGCCATTTATTTTTCATGTTGAAAATTGGTCCGATATTGTCGAAATGGGTATCAAGCAGGGATGCACCTTAACATTGAGCTAATCGTTTATCAAAAAATTTCCACCGTTTCCGTTGAAACACTTCGAAATATTATCGATAAAGAAATTATCAAGATAAATTGTATCTCGTTTTTAACCGAAACGAAAAGCTTTCGTTAACGTTAAAAACGTTAACAAAAACGTGATACTTTATGTTTGAATTGTGCTGGCAATGCTATAGCCATGATAAAGCCGTAAGGTGGTAACAGCGAGCGGACATACACACAAACTCCATGTAATTTGTTTATGTAATTCGTTGGTGGTAATGTCAAAAATACTCTGAGAATGTTCGTACTGTCAAATTCATGAGAAAAGTTGCAATCAGCTTGGCTAATGCTTTCACCTTTAATGACTCCCGCCATCAATCAGCTTTACCAGCATAGTTTGAAATTAATAATCCACATAACGATTTGATTTCGTTTTGATATGGCAGAAAACGAACATAATCATTTCGTTAATTTGACGTTCTTAACGTTAATAAACGAAACGAAATGATATTCGTTCGTTTGGTTAAGCATGCCTGGTATCAAGGGATGCGCATCATTGCCAGCAGCTATCGCTAACATTTCAACACGGATTTTGCACCACCAAATTCATCAAATTATTAAAACAAAACACTAAAATAAAAATATATATAAAATTACAATGCCCACTTTGTATACTTTTTCAGAAAATTAATAAAGAACAATGAATCTATTTAAATTACCCATCTCGAACATGTTTGTCCACTGGTCCTCAAGTTATTATAACGCAAGTTATGCAAAAAAGATGCAGCTTTCCTGCAAAAATTGCCAAAAGAAAAAGCGAAATAGGTCATGCAAAGTTCTTTTGTAGGTTCCAGGGGTTTAAATATCCCATGAAATGATTATCATCTCATACTCAAGTTGAAGATATATGTACTTATGAGAAGAGTTTGAAAAATCACTTGGTCTTATATTCAAACATCTGAAATGTTAATTTTGATTTCCACAGTTCATCACTCCAAATCAAGTCTCGTGGTTTGACATTTCTTAAAGTTGGCAGCCATATCCCCAACTAGTCCCTGTGGAGTGAATCACAGGGAGTATAGCCTATCAACTACGTTAAATAGTACTACACGTACGGCTCTGTTACTTATGTGAATACGTAGGCACATTACATTTGCCAGGTGAGGCTTTGTCTTCCTAAGAGACTCAAAGTGGTAAAGTAAAAGCTTTGTCCAAGATATCGACAAATCACCGGTTGTGCTTCTACCTAGACGTAGTAAAGAGTGAAACTAATCGGTAAACTGAACCGCGCCGTCATCCATAAAGGACTTTATATCATAGGCGAAATTAACATTTCGACTGAGCATATAACCTTACATCGTTCGACTCAAATCGGTCTCGACTCTCATTCGAAAATATCGTTTTGGTTTACGAAGACTATTCGAATCAACGACTGCGATTTTGGCCTTCTTAAAAAAATTATCCGAGTCCTTGAAATTTTAAATTATGTAGATGCGCCGAGGATTGTACGATATTTACCCATGAGTTACGCAATGATATCCACTTAGACAGCTTATGATTTTGAGGGCGGCATCCTTGGCCGAATAGTCACGCCCATACGCTTCCTGGTGTTTCTCTGGTGAAGCTCGGCAGCATAGCGCGACAAAAATACCCGTTAGAACAGACAAAAGTGTTAGCTTTTAAGTATTTCTATTTTTTCGGTAGACGCAGCAATACCCGTCACTAAACCGAGTTAGCTTCAAAGCTGTCTGAAGTAAGTGAACGAAGATAGTCCCTCCGCGATGAACTCTTCTGAATGTTTTGAACGATCCGCCAGATTTTGGGTATGAAACTCCCGGATAAGTAGAAAGCAAAACTTTTTCTTCCTAAATATTTGTTTTCAATAGAAAAATGAAGTTATTTAAAGGAAGTAGGGCCGCCGCCATAGAGTGATCGGCGTAAAAGCTCTAATGCCTATGTATGTAACCTTCTCAAAAGTTTACTTAAGCAACTTATAAGTAATCGTTTCCTCCGCCTGACCTAATTGTGGCAATCTTTCGGCCGCCTTCGTATGGATTACTGCCGAAAAAGCATGTGACAATGACAGCGGTCAACGCTACACCTTAATTAATTTTTCTTCCTCTTATTTGACATCTAGTAGATATATAATACATGATTATCTGTATCATCCTCCATATCCAGATCTCAGATATTGTAGCAAAGTCGCCTCCGAAATTTAATAAGTTCTATTACGCTAATGCTTGAAGCTGTTAGTATGGGTATCACGCAAGAGAGCAACGACGAGTTTTCGTAGCGTTGGTTAGTCCCAGACAGACAATCAGAGGTTGGTCAAATATTTAGCTCATTTATATTCTCTAATTCGTATTTGCAGATAAAAAGCGGGCTACATTTTCACCATATTGTTCTTATCTTTGTTTTTTCATGAAATCTGCTATCCTAACGATATTAACAGATACATTTGTTTTACATCTACCTACATCTCTACTTCATACGTTTTATTTATATATTCACCTACTTACATTTTTTAATCTTGAACGAGCTTTTATTTATTGTCATAGAATATTTTTAACACGTTGTGTGCCATGTGGCTTGTAGGCCCCACCGCAGATTTACATAAATTCGCAAATTAATAAATTCATTCCATCGTTATATTGGGTTCCTCATAATCAAAAGTCATAGATGAAAGACCGCCAAGCCCCGTGACACGGATTTGCCATTCTAATACAAAAAACGCGGCAGTACCATATACACGTGAAGTTCGATGTGTGAACATACAAGTGCATTAGCAGAGTTCGATTAGTAGAACCAAATAATTGCGGGAAGGCTTCATCGGCTCCTTATCGTTAAAAACGATACCGCCAAGTTTTTGCTTTATTATAGTCGAATTATTAGTTTCTTATCGTCGAATCATCGGCTCCTTATTGGCTTCTTATTGGCTTTGTTTATCGACCAAGAACTGCAAAAATCACATTTTCTTGATTTTATCAAACACTAAAACTTGCATTCACTTCAATTCATGCGAGTAAACTCATATTGAATGAACTCAGAATGAATAAACTCGATTGAATATACTCAGCATCTGTCTTTACAAGACTCTGTTCATGACTGCGATCGAATAACCGAACAGTTTTTGCGTACGATTTTATTGATCAAACAATGGCAAGCAGAAATACAATCAAAGCACGAGAATTGTATCGGTTTAGTTCCGCCAAACAAACACAATAGTAACAATGTTATATGTATAATTATATTAGCTTGTCGGGTGACTTAAGGGGCATTAAAATCATGCAAATATTCAGACCGCATGGAGTTTTCATATTTGCCTTTTCATTCCGATGACGTAATCACATTTAGGCAAACGAGCATGCCTGAACTGATTTATATTCACGCATGCAATAAGTGGTGATTTTAATCAATTCCGATATGTAGTGCCGAATGTAATCGAAGGTTGTTGTGTTAGATTTTTGCAGTTCATTGTTTATCGCGGTTACAGAAGTGTCATCGATTTCATATAAAATATTTTCGTATCTGTTTCGAAGGCAAATCGATAAGTAGTCTTAAACGAATCGCTAGCACGCCGACAACACGTTGATCGATAATTTTCGAAAACATATCGACAAATATTTAATACCAGTAGAAAGATTTTCGATAATACTTCGATATAAAATCGACAATTTTTCGATAACATTCGAGTAGTTTTTTGATAACTTTCAAGTAAATATTCGTTAATTTTTTTTATAATAGATAGATCGTACAAATCGATGACTTTGTTATCAAATCGAAAACTTTTAATTTATTTAATAATTTGGGAAAAATTTAAACAACGTGACATCAGGACGGACAAGGCGACAGCTGTTTCGATTATACCTTGTAAATCTCTTAAAGCCTTTTCTCCGGGGAGTGGGAGTCGAACTCGCACCCCTACGATAGTTGAAATGGTTGTAAACGCATTCAGCTACGTCATGCCTGTTGTGAAGTCTTTCCCATTGCTTCTTTTTGCATATTTTTATTCTTTTACACATTGCATACTTCGTATGCAATTATGTGTTAAAGCTATGCTTGGTACGGCGGTTTTCCAAAGAAACTTTGTTTGTTGCTGTTTTTCGTTCTATTTATAGAACTACAACGACTTTGTTTGACAAATTTTATCAAATGGAAACTTTTCGTTAACAAATTGATAAGTTTTCATTAAATATCGATAGCTTTTGATAGCAAAAAGATAACCTTTGATACAAATCATTAATTTGTATGATAAATTCATAACTTTTCGATAATTAATCGATTACTTCGATAATTCTTCGTTAAATCTATTACCTTGTTATCGATAGCAAATTAATAACAAAGCGATAGCTCGTGACAATGAAGAGTTGGCTCTCTTCTCTTTTTCCTCTTTCTTTCTTACTCTCATCCATATTTTCTTTCTTGCCTTCCTTCCTTCACCCGTTCCCTCCATCGCCCACTCCATCTTATTACTCTTTTCCCTCACCATTACACTCGCACTCAACTTTCAATAAGACCAACTCTCACCTGATACTCACAATACCATGGCCTCCTCAATTACTGCGCCTTTCCTCTTTCCTTTAAACGCACATCCATCTATTCTTAGAGATGGTCCGAATAGGTCAAATACATGCAGTACCATCTCGTGTAGTTTGTGAGTTCCACAGGAGCAGTACATCTTCCGTCTACACATACCATGACTTTTGTATCTCGCAATGCAACAGAGCGTTCGAACACAACACAAAATTTTGTGTAGTGGATGTGTGTACAAGGGAACGTTGCAGATTGATATAAACTGGTTTGACTTTCGACGCTCGTACGCAGCAAGTCTGTGCACCTCTTGCTTTATGAGGTTTAAAACACTTCACTTTACCGACTCAATGTGCAGGTATTGTTGGATCTTATCAACTTAACTCCACCGTTACGCTAACATCAAGGATGGTAGCGGTTTGTTTGTTCGTGCTCACATTATTCTAACATGACTAAGCAGCTCCCTTTGTGAGTGGTTCAACTTTTCGTTAATTTTTTACGTGAAACAGGCTGTATCCAACGTATCTCCTTAAGCGCATGTATATCATTTCAACTATTCTTTTGTCGTATGCCCTCTTCCTTCTCTGCACAATTCGAGTGTACATTTTCTGGTGTGTTATTGCGAGTCATACTTCACTTTACCAAGCATATTGCAGGCTATCTTGCATTGACGTTTTGCTCCCCGCTATTTAAAGGGCTCATACACAGCCTAGCTCAAGTCGGATCCGTGTTGTCAGCTCATGAGCTGACACTATCCATGTGCTACATTTAAATCGTTTCTGATTATGGAAGATGTCGTTACCAGACGCATCTGATGTTCTTCGAGCCGGCAAACGACTATCAACACTCATTACACTCCCAAAACCTTCGGCAGCATCTTAACGCTACACAACAAAACCGCTCAGCGTAATCTAAAACGAAAGCTGTGGCGCTAGATATTTATCTGAACACTGGTATGGTATTATACTGTATATAGTGCGATGACTTTCACAAGTGATGGCTTGTGTTCTAAATTTATGGAGAGGATTTAAACACATACCTAGTCCATGGGGGATTTCTCTAAGTCTTAGTAGCAGTTTTTCGTCGATCTCATATCACTTGCCGAATGTAAAACGATGAGTTGGGTCCAGTGATTCTCGGGTTGCTAAAAAGTTACATAATTTAAGCGTATCCAAAATAATGTTAAATGCGATTTACAAGGTAAGTTTTTTAATGGATGGGTAACGTTGGGATGAGACTTCAGGATTACTTTGCACTATGGCTCTTTCTTCATTTATTTCAACCAAAGTGTATTACACAAATCATGTATGTCGCCATGTTATGCGGCAAGTGCGGTATGGCTACATGCAAGACAAAACACAGTCCTGTCTCCACCGAGCTATGACAACCTTAAGGTGTTTACGACAGCTATATATAGGGAAGGTTAGATATAATGTAAAATGAATAATTTCAAAAACAAGTTTTTTCACATACGGATCAATTTTGAAGAGTTCCTGCTAGCATCAGGCAGGTGAGGTACGACAGTCCCTCCACGAAGATGTTTTTCGCCCACTTGCGCGTAAAGTCCCATATTCACAGTCTCTCGGGGACAGGCTGCGACTGAAAACAAATATTAATTGAAATAAAATTACGTAGAACGGGTTTTTCGCATTGCTATAACTATTCTTCCGAAAATTTACTGGCAAATGGCTCTGAATTTTTTATATTTCTTTTTAAACTTTTCTTGTATGGGTTTTTTGTAGTTTTTCCTTTATTATGTTCCGACGTGAAAAATATTGTTTTTTTCCGTACGGAAAGATATTTTTTTTCGTTTTCACATACGGATCAATTTGAAGAGTTCCTCTAGCATCAAAGCAGGTGAATGACACAATCTCCCTCCACGAAGAAAGTTTTCGCCTACTTGCGCGGTAACCCTTCGTCTCACATCAGCTTTGGACATCTGAAATTGAAAATATTATATTTATATAAGAACATAGTATAAGCAAAAGGTTTTCTACGTACGGAAATTTTTCTACGTAGCCTCCATTAGGAACGTCAGGCATCTTGTATTTGTGACAATCCCTTAACTTGGAAATTTCGCCCGTTTTCTTATTTGCACAATTTGTCTTTTGCCTTGGAGCGTGTTTAACAAACACGCATGTCAGAACCACAAAAATCGGCCAAAAATTCAGAATACTTCATTATGATGATTAAATATGAACTTTACTTAATAAAACAGGCAGCGACTAAAGTTGAGCTTGCTCTTTACTCGGCTTTTAAATTAAAATTTTCATCTTTTCTATTTATTAGTTCTTTTTACATTTATTTCTATTATTAAGTATTTGGTATGTTTGTTTAGGATTCTCAGGATTGCATTCATGAGTTTAACAAGAAAACATATTTGGGTATCTTTGAATAAGATTATTGTAGCGATTTTCTACCGATACTTGTTATTGTCTTGTGTGTACAGATTCTGCTTAATATTTTTTAAATCAGGATTGCACAAAATATTAATGATTGTCGAAAATACAGCAGAGAAACCCTATTCGTCCAACATATGTATATATATATTGTGCCACGTAGGCTATTTTTGTAGCGATGCATCAGTTTCAGATCATATAGGGAGTGTTTGTAACATTTCGGGATCATATGCCTACAGTTATTCTGTATATATCAGATCAAATCGAAAACATATTTCGTATAGTTTTGAAAATATTTGGAAATAATTCCGGATCGACCTTTATATCATTTTTAGATTTTTGGCAAAAATAATTTCACGATTGTTTGCAGGATTACTTTTGAGAATATTTCGGAATCATTTTTAAAACTTATTAGAAATTATTCCGGATCACTTCGGAATACTTTAAGATAACTTCGGAATTGCTTTGAGGACTATCAAGACTCGTGCGAAATCCTTTCGAATTATTGCGTATTATTTTGAAATATTTTGGAACTGTTTTCGAACTCAGTTTTGTGACTATTATCTGTATTATTTTTTCAATTTTTTGGATCTCTTTTGGTGTAACTTCGGTCTGTTTTGAGAACATTTCGAATGCCTGCGAATCATTTAACGACGATTCTGTACTATTTTGGGTCTATCAGAGAACAATTCGACGCTTCTTTGAAACAATTTCGGATCAATTCGAGTCTCATTTGGGAAGTTTCGTTACTGTTTTTAAGATTTTTGCAGGATTATATTTCATGATCATTTCAGAAAAATTATGGAAACATAACCGGCATAGTTTTGTACGACATTTTGCAATTACTTTCTAGTGGTTTCGAACTATTTCGAAACTATTTCCAACTATTTTAGGATTGTCTTCTTGAAGGTTCCGGTTTTATTTCGTCACTATTTAGAAAACCTTTCCCAATTTAAACCGAAAATTGTGCCGAAATTCTCTGTGTAAACTTCAAAGTTCCAGGTCCCAGTTTATACTGAAACAACCACGTGTCGTATAGACAGTTCAGAAATTAATACGGTAACATTTCTGAAATGACACCCGATGTATCCCCAAATACCTCACACGGATGAAAAAGACTGGTAAAATCAACCAAACAGGGTCAATTCAACTGAAATTTCTGTAAATTTGTATCCATCGCAACAAGATGCTGATCAACTGCGCACAAATCGTTGATTCGTAATTGACCGTTATAGTAGTCAATGAACAAAAAAGGTGTTGCGACAGCTTTGTACGAAAGTAGGTACCTATGTTACCCGCTTAGGAAAATTTTCTTCTAATTGAAAAACCTTATTTCTAAAATTTTTATGTTGCTTTGCTCGGGGTGTGAACCCAGGGTATTCGGTGTGGTAGGCGGAGCACGCTACCATCACACCACGGCGGCCGCCATATGCATACGTAATATGTGCATACATATAGTACACAGCATACATAAGTACAAAGTAGAGAGCGCAGTGAGCGTAAAATTCTCTTTGAAATTTGCTCATGTATTGACTGTTGATCGCTGTTGAAATGACCAGTGAGATCAGTTGTGGTAACAACGAATCAGTTAGATTGATTAGGAATCTGTCAGTTTTACAGAATTTTGTTAACTTAAGAGCGACACATTTCTCTTCTGTTGAAATGAGTAAACTAATTTGTTCCCTTGACAAAGAACTCGGTCGAATTAACCATAAATCTATCAATTTCGCCGAATCTCCGTTAAGTGAAGAACAACAGAACCGATTTGTTCATTTCACTAGCACCATTTCTTTCAGTGTGGACCTCGATATTTATAACTCATAATATAAATATTATTGATATGGAACCTCTGAATTGGAGTTTTAATATTTTAACCGTTTAGGTGGACAGTGGAGGAGCTTGTCATTGCTCATTTTTTCATCCCTCTAAATGACTTAAATACCAAATATTATTGGTATAGGAAATTAAACTTCTTCCTATTTTTCTTGGTTTTGGGCTTTGTATTACTCTAAACAGCCTCTTGAATCCCGAGCAATTAATCTGAGATTTATAACTATATAAAACGAACAAGGTCCAAGAGCTCTTGTTATGACGATAACCCCTTTTTCAAATTATCTGAGGCCTTGATTTATGTATATCATACATGTACTCTACATCACTTACTTGGACACTTGCTTAATTGGCGTTTAGCCATTTTAACTAACGGTTATGGCCGTATAATATGTTGCGGCAGCTACTTATCCGCTATCTTAACAGGCTTGGTATTCCATAAGAACTGAAATCGTGATCCACCTGCTCTTTCCAGCAAAATTGGGCCAGCCTCTTCCTCTGCTTACATGAGCGGGTTCAGATAAGGAAACCTTCTTGAATAGTAAAAATCTAATCAGTTGAAGATTTACCAGCTCTTAAACCGCCCTTATAAGGTCCAATCAGCCAGTTAACGGTGGGTTTCAATCTTTCGCACAATGTGGCTTGCAAGAACTATATGTGTGATACTAAGAAGATTGATTTTGCAATAGTTTAGCGCTTATTGCAGCATGCTCTTTCTTTCGATTGAGCAAAAAACACTTCGATTCCGATCGTCAGGCAAGCCCTATTGTTTTTAATCTGGCTATTTTCAATATGGCTTCGTCATAGTCCCATGGGAAAACATTAATAACATCATCATCAATTACGCGACCGGGTTCATTGTCTTCATTGGGCGATACATCGTTGTTTCCATAATATAAGTACACTCTTGTTACTTTGGTTCTTAGCATGCCGTGTAGGCAGCGGCCTTTCTTTCGGATACAACGCTGCATCTTTCATCATACCAGTTGTTTTTCCGTGATCGCCTGTAACAAATTGTTTTCTCGGCGGCAATGCGAATATTCTCGTGAGCTATGTTTCCTCTACTCCTGCATCCGCCAGGTTGACTTTTGCGCTCAGAGGCGGGTGCGGGAGCCAAGTTGCAAAATCATTGGCAGTTTTCCCGCGATAGCAGACTTTCGATGTCTAACTTTGGGTACAATTACTTGAGACCTTAACGCCAGCTTTTCATACGGTCGTGAGACCTCACTTTGTCAAGGAACTAGAACAAGTAGATAGTTTCCAGTAGATAGTTCCTTTGCTAAGTATCAATAGCTCAAATCTTTAGCAAATAAGTTTAGAATTTTGGTTGTTTTAATTAGTCTCACCGACAAACGCTTGGATATTCAAACTTTAACGTTTTAATTAACATAGTCCTCACTCGCTTTTGCAATTGAAGGAAAGGGGGTTTTGCAAAGAATTTGGTGATAAGTATTCTTAAATTAAATCTACTTCTAATTTTCACGCAGATTTCCGGTATAAAGCTTATTTAAAGCGAGTTCACCAAACTGTGCATACGTACAAATATTGATTAGCGCTTTTTATACCCAGCTGTACTTGTACACAGGGTATTATAACTTTGATTGCATAACGGTTGGTTGTACAGGTATAAGGGAATCGAGATAGATATAGATTTACATATATCAAAATCATCAGAATCGAAAAAAAAATTTGACTGAGCCTTGTCCGTCCGTCTGTCTGCCCGTTAACACGATAACTTGAGTAAATATTGAGATATCTTCACCAAATTGGGTACATGAGCTTATCCTGAACCCAGAATAGATTGGTATTGAAAATGAGCGGAATCGGATGATAACCACGCCCACTTTTGATATATATAACATTTTGGAAAACACAAAAAACGTGATTATTTAGAAATAATACACCTAGAATGTTGAAATTTGACGTGTGGACTGATATTGAGACTTGATTAAAAATTTGAAAAATGTTTTAAAATGGGCGTGGCATCGCCCACTTGTGATGAAATCAATTTTACAAATATTATTAAACATAAATCAAATATCGTTAACCTACCCTAACAAATTCGGCAGAGAGGTTGCCTTTCCTATAAGGAATGCTTTGAAGAAAAATTAACGAAATCGGTTAAGGATCACGCCCACTTTTATATAAAAGACTTTTAAAAGGGTCTTGCACAATAAAATACGGTATATCTTTGCAAAAAGAGCTTTATATCAATGGTATTTCATTTCCAAGTGGACTTCAAATTTAAAAAAATGGAGATGGCACCGCCCCTTTTATGGACTAACCAATTTTCTGTGTTTCGGGAGCCATAACGCGAATAAAAATTAGTTCAGAATAAGAACCATATGTATATTTATTATTGCGCAGCCTTGTAACACTATTAAGCACACAAAACAAACAACAACAGCCTTGCAAGTGTACAGCTGGGTATGTAATGTTCGGTTTGACCCGAACTTAGACTTCCTTACTTGTTTTCTGTCAACGTCACACTGGCAAGCCATTTATTCAAATCGAAATCTAATTATATTTTTACAACCAAACTAGCTTTACCAGGCGCACGTTTGTAACGCCCGAGATCGAATGGATGTTGCGTTATTTTTCTGTTTTTTTTTGTTGATAATTTCTGTTCTGTAAATTGAATTGAATTTTGTACGCATATTTGGTGAAATTTTCTGTTAAAACATTTTATTCTTGTATCTTATTGTATCTTATTTTATATTATTGTATTGCTTTTACCGCTGATGATTGTTGCTTTGATTACATTCCGAAGAAGCAATACTGGTGAGCCAATTTTCAAAGTTGACATATGCGCAGACATTCCTTTTGGTTCTAAGGAGTATAGAAATTCATTTGGATATTTAACAATTTTATCTTCATTTGTAACTGTGTCGATCGATTGTATTTCACATAGCCAAAAACAATCAAACTTTAGGTGTTAAAATAACTTAAGTTTGTACGGCAGCCATAGTTTTTTCCCCATTCCACATTTTACTGGAGATTTTAGGACTTAACGTCATATAGCTCCTTACCAATTTTAATTATCCTACCACTACAACATCCAGATATATGCAGTATAATATATTCCATTTGTATGGGAGGTGCCACGCCCCCTTTTTCCAATTCCATATTTTCTTGGTGGTGTTAAGGATTGACCTCAAATTACTCCTTACTGAGTTCAATGTTCTGGCATGTATACCTTCAAAGTTATGCAGTACCAAAGATTCCATTTGAATGGGAGGTTCCACATCCCTTTTTTCCCAATTCTGCATTTTCTTGGTGGTGTTAGGGATTGTCCCCATAAAACTCCTTACTGAATTTCAATGTTCTGGCATGTATACCTTCAAAGTTAGCATTACTAAAGATTCCATTTGTATAGGAGGTTCCACGTCCCCTTTTTCCCAATTCCGCATTTTCTTGGTGGTGTTAGGGATTGTCCCCATAAAACTCCTTACTGAATTTCAATGTTCTGGCATGTATACCTTCAAAGGTATGCAGTATCAAAGATTCCATTTGTATGGGAGGTGCCCAGCCCCTTTTATATATCGAAATTATTTTTAGCCTAAAACCTTCCCGTTGATCGAAGGAACCCATAACCAAAATTTGGTGATGATGATGTGTGGGAAATACCTTACCTTAGCGAACACACACACACACAGAATTTGATTTATATATATATATATGGCTAAACGATTTGGGATTTCAAAATCAACTAACCATCATCTCTCCTTCCTGTATCTTTCCTAAAAATTTCATAGCAATCTGTCGAGCCGTTCTCGAGTTATGGAGTGACAATCAAAATGTACACTTCTTTTTATATATATAGATATAATGAATACTCTGTGGTCATTTCAGAACATAAAAATGTGCGTGTGTTTACATACAAAACTAGGACACCCACTCATCCTTGAATCCACCTACTTTTGGCTAACAATGTGTAAACTTTCTTTTTTATCATTTTCTCTAATTTGCACAGTTGTACGATTCTTTGCCAACTGAACCCAAAAACATTTATCAAAAATAGTTGCCTGTGGGGAAAACTGTTTCCATTGCGCTTCTTCAAAGGACAAAGTCTGAAGTTAATTGTCTTAATGCCATCATCCACCGAGTTGCGGGTGACACCATCAAATATAGTCCAATTTGTATGCACGCACCCATTTCGCAATGTTGTATTCAACAGCTGATTGCGTGTCAAGGTGCATTTTTTCTTATCCATTTATACTCTATTTTATGCGTTTTTAGTGATTATTTTTTAAGTATGAACCATGGAGTGGTTGGAGATTAAAATTATATTTAGTTACAAAGTTGCAAATGTGTCAGAATGAAACACTCGTACTGTTGCATATGTAAACACATTTTGTAAATTCATACAGGCTAAAAACACAAACAGGCTAGGTAAGGTTGATTGGCTGGTCCGTGAACCCTCACATAGATTGACTGCGTCCAAAAGAGTTACCAAAGTTTTCTCAAGGACAAACTGAAAATCCCTATCCTGTAAGGCAGGACCACATTTAATTAAAAAAATCTAAATTATTAAGATCTTAGTAAGTCACGTGATTCGGTCATTTGAGACCTTGGTTGGTTAGAGCAACATACTAGCCTGTACCATATCTGGTGCGAGCTGCACACCTCAGCTTGTCTGGGTTCGCCTCCTATTAAAGTCCTTCATCGTTAAATGACATATTGCATTGCCCAGTCGGAAGTGGGGAGGGATGCATACACCCCCACCTGATCATGATAAGATTTTGCGTTGCAAAGCCTCGCTTGCTAAATGTATGTACAGCATGTTTCGTACATAAGTATTTGTTACAATTTTATCACACCAAGCGCAATGTGTGCGCCTCACAATTACTCTTCACGAAACCGGTTGCCCGATGAGGTGAGGCGGAGGCGAACTAAAAATACTTACATCGCCTCGGATGAAATCACAAAAAGCAAAAATTTTTTTATCCTCTGTTCAACTTATGACTCCAAAATGGCGGTGACTAAAGTACTACCCAACTTGCTGACCAATCTTCTGTTTCCGATTTGGCGAAAGAAGGTTCTAGATATTTAAGAGTTCAAAGAAAGTTGGCTCCTCAACCATCTCTGTAAGCTTTGGAAAAGATGTGCGCCCAGAAATCTATATGGTGTGTTGTCTGCAAAAAAAGTGTCGATGAGTCGAATTCACATTCTCCTTATCTTGACAGTGGCCTGTGAGCATCGATTTCTTTAGTTTGGAAATAAAGTTTGTTAATTTCCTATCCAAATATGGCCAGAAGGATATCAAGACATCACAATCATTACGCTTGCGCAACAAGTTAAATTCTAATGCCTTTAAGGCTCATAAAGATCTTAGCATTGGTTTCGCGATTGTACTGTCCTGAGTCACTCTAGCAACTGCTTTGAGTATTAGGAATTTCAAAACTTACTTTTAAGGATCACTTCCGGGCGGTGAGAGGGAAAGTCTCTAGAGTTTGTGGAGCTTCTACACGAATAATACCTTCGGCAGCCCAGCGATACTACCCGTCAGCTTTCTAAGCGGGGTCGCCCCTCGGCAGTGTTTGGCAAGCGCTCCGGGTGTATTCTGCATGAAAAGCTCTCAGTAAAAACTCATCTGCCTTGCAGATGCCGTTCGGAGTCGGCATAAAACATGTAGGTCCCGTCCGGCCAATTTGTAAGGAAAATCAAGAAGAGCACGACGCAAATTGGAAGAGAAGCTCGGCCTTAATCTCTTCGGAGGTAATAGCGCCTTACATATATTTTTTTAATTTTATTTATTTAAATAGTTCGATAGTATTATATGCAGACCAGTATGGCATGGATATAAAATGACCCTCCTTTGCACTAGTGTTTTTGTGTGACTGATGTGCACATGATCTGCAACGTTTTGCAGCTCTGCACTTTGTTCCACGCATTTCCTGCTTGGTCGATCATAGTCGCACATATCGTCTTCTTTTAATCTTATTGGGACGCCTGCGATGCAAGCTTCGAGGAATGCACCATGATCACCATAACCACCATACCCCGAATGTTTCCAGGGACTTCTTGCACTCCAACACACTGTTATATGCTAAGTTTCGAGCGATGAGTGCTTTAATTTGCTGCTAGACTGTCAATGTAAAAATTATACTTCAGGTCCAGGCTCTTGACTGTTTGTTGATGACAATGGTGAGATTTACCGTTTTTGTTAAGCGTGGTCTTCCAAAGCTGAAATATAAGTAACTTTCGAAGTCAGACTTATCCCGACGGCATTACAGTTAAAGAGCATCCAACGACATTAGAAAACAAGGCTAGAGGTCAATTAAACCCTGTCAATACTGATCTTACGTGCTATATTATAGAAGAAAGTGGTTTTATTCCAAGTAGGGAACATAAGGTATCCCTCAAGGAAGGAATTTGAGAGGGACTTAGGCAGATACACATACCACTCATACAAAGACAATGAAAATAAGGTTACGTTGAATAGACCTTCGGGTGTATTTCTACAATGAAGAGATTTTCATCAAATTTATCTGCCTGAGTAAATTGTATGTTTCGCGGTCGAAGCTCTCTGAATTTTTAAGTCTACACAAGTGCAAGTTAAGGTCTACCAAAATTAGACAAAAAATTGCACCAAGATGATTCACTGACTTTTTTATCATCTTCATTCAACCCTGCGAACGAACTGCAACAGGTTGAAGTCTTTTGTGAAGAGCAGAAGAAGTGAAATCAAGAAACTTTTGAAAAATATGGAATATACAATCATTTTAATTTTCGTCCTTAGCAAAAGAACTGAACAGTGAAAGCTGTACAAAAAAATAGACAGGACATAGACAGACTATGGGAAAAGTTGTCGTGCATCTGGGGGATATTGATTTATATGCATGTATGTGTGTACGCACACCAGCAATGCGATATCGAAGACACAAACCATATGCAGCTAACATTGTGTAGACTGAAAAAAGCTCCTCAGTTCATAACAGCCCCATTACAGCACTGTTAGCAGACAATGATATTTAACAGCGATCTTCAGTAGACAGTACTGCAAAGCTAAATGATGATCTTCTGCTCTTTGAAAGCTCGTTTTCGAACTGTTGATCGTTTTATGTAAAAAGCTTAATTATTACAACCACTGCTTGCTCAACTCATTCTTTTTTATCAATTATCCGAATAATGATCGCTCCCACAACTGACCAGTCAGTAGCAGATTGGAGTTGGTGTGAAATTGTTGAACAAGAAAAGCAAAAAAGGCGAAAATATTTTGAACGATATTCATATAAAAAGAATATGAATTTTTATTTGAATAAATAAATTAATAACTGAAATATTTAAAAGCTGTGAATAGCGCTTAATCGATAGAGAGTTGTATGTAGTCAATGTTTGAGTTAACATAGATACGAGAAAAGAGAAAAGCAAATTTCGTGACATATTGATGGGTGATGTTTAATCAAATATTCAACAGATGATCATAGTGATTTTTGGTTGATCGTTTTAATTGTTTTATGTTTTACTGTATAATTTTTTCCCGTTTTTTTTTGATCGATTTTTCCACAAAAATATAAATTAAAGTGCAGTTACTATTTCCAACAAAATCCGTCCATAAAATGTTTTTCCGTCCAACAGTCGGGTATATTTATTAAAAATCATCAAATGTAATTTTCTAAAATATTTCTTCATAACAAATACACTTCAAATAGTGACTATTTCTTCCGCATACTCTGAAAATCATTAAGAATGTTTACATGCGGCTTACGAAATGTACAACGCTGGCAGCGCAGATCGTAAGTAACAAAGAAAGAATAAACTAAAAAGTACTTGCTTGCATGGATTTTACGTATATTTACTTGTGTCTATGTAAGCCCTACACTTTAGAGTCTATAAAAACACAAATACAAACAAGCTTTCAATGATTTGATATAAAGTATATCAAAACTATCAATTAGCATAGTAATTTTTCTAAATCAAAACCAATCTGCATCTCGCAATACATACATATATTCAGAAAAGGCTGATTCGTAGAATGGCGTGAATGCTCGTGAAGTTCGATGTGTGAATAAATAGATGTACGCCTAGAAAACTTATGTCTTTAAATTAAGCAGAGCTCGCCTAGATTCTGAGTCGCCACAGCATTTTAACTTTACCAGAGACATATAATTTCAGGCTTTCTTAGAGAGCTTCACGGGCTTCTTGTGGGTAATACCGATACCAACAAGTTATTGTTTTATTATTGGCTTATTATCAGTTTGTTATGGACGGATTACAGATGCCTCATCGATTTTATATTAAATTTTGATAAGTATCAAATATATAAGACGCTGATAACAAATTGATTACATTCCGATAAGAAGTCGATAACTTTTCGATATGAAATCGAGAACTTTTTGATAAAAAATCATTTCTTTTCGATAAAAAGTCGATAGCATTCCAATAATAAACGAGAACTTTTCGATAATATATCGACATGTTTTTATGAAAAATCGATATTTTTTTTAAAACAGATCGATATATGTCCAATAACATTTCGATAATAAATCGGAAACTTTTTTTCGCTACACTCCGATATCAAATCGAGAACTCTTAATAACAAATCGATAACTTTTCGATAATACATCGATAGCTTTTCGATAAAAAATCGGTAACTCACTGTTACCTTTGTTATAGTTAGAAAATTTAGAACACTTCGATAACAAATCGGTAACTCGTCTATCTTTAAACGGTTATGGCCTTCCAACAAGGCCAACAAGGTCACACAAGACAGTTTAAAGCGTTTTCCACCTGTTTCTTCGACCGGAGTGCGGTCGCCCTCTTCCTCTACTTCCATAAGCGAGTTCACTCACATAACATGACCTAGCCAGCGTAAACGTTGCGTTTTAACTCGCTGTACTATATTGTTGTATAGCATTAAATCTTCTTCGGTACTCGCAATCATCAACGCGTAGAGGTCCGTAAATCTTTCGAACTTTTCGCTCAAACACTCCCAGAGCCGCTTCATCTGATGCTGTCATCGTCCATGCTTCTGCACCATATACCAGAATGGGTGCGATAAGTGACTTGTAGATTATGATTTTTTTGCCGAGAGAGGACTTTTCTTTTCAATTGCCTACCTAGTCCAAGTGAGCATTTATTGGCAAGGGTAATGTTTCGCTGGATTTCGGAGCTGATGTTGTTGTTTGTGTTAATGCGGAATCCTAAATAAACGAAGTCCTTTAATATTTCGAGATTATGGCTGCCAACTGTAACTGGTCTATACCTCGGCGAAATGCGCTTATAACAAACCGATTTTCGAAAAGTTCTTTAAAAGATTTATGGACCTCTACACGTTGGCGATGGCGAGTACCGAAGATGATTTAACGATGATCTGTACGAGTCCTACGCAGACATCAATATAGTCCAGCGAAATAAAACGCAGCGACTGCGCTGACTAGGCCATGTTATGCGAATGAAAGATGACGCCCGGCTTAGAAAGTGTTTCGATCGGAACCCGCCTATGGTAGCAGAGGATGACGGCGGCCCCACTCCGCTGGAAGGACCAGTTGGAAAACGTTTTTAACTCCCTTGGTGTGACCAATTGGCGCCAGTTGGCAGAGAGAAGAAGATACTGGCGCGCCTTGTTGGATGGCCATAACCCGTTTAAGAGCGCCAATTAGGTAAGTAAATATTTATATTATTTCCGCGACCCTAGAAAATTGGTTGGATCAGGTGTACCATTTTTGTCGTATTAGTACTCCAATATGAAGTGACTGGCCCATCTACAGATTTGCTTGTAAATAGTCCATTATGTAATTTTTTGAGATTTTTGGAAAGTTCTCCCATGAAGGAGTATGCCGAGCTCAAGTAGGAGATTGTGGCCTAGGGCATTGCAATGTAAATCGGAACACATTTTTTAAAGAGGTCAGGATCAGTTGTGGTGTACTTGTATACTATTTAAACACTGCTAAAGTAAAGTTAAAGTTAATCGTCCTTAAGGAGTATACCAACACAATATACCACAAATGTTGTATAATTTTAACTGCTTAAAATAACTAAATTATTACGTATTTTTGGAATCTTCGAGAATGGCTAAATTTTCTGGTTTTTTACTTCTCGTAAAGATTACTACACGTCCTGGTTAACTCACACGTAGAAAATGCGGTCATTATATGGAGACCTTATGACCAAAAATCAGTGAATATGGTTGAAAGGCCTAAAAAATTGTTCCAAACATTCATTACAGTCATTAGCGTTCGAGGATCAAGTGCTCTCACACCATTCTCGCCTGCTATTAATTAGCCTTAGTTCTTTGGAAAAGAGAAGCACAATCCTCTTTCTTTCCTATATTTTTAATAATATAGCAAAGTTGATTTCCCAGAATTTCTAGATCTTCCTTTCTTTGTTCCACAAAGAAGTCTGCGTGATTTCTTTCCATTTTACGTTGATATTTGTAGAGCAAAATTTGTGAGTAATGTACCCATTGTGTGTGCCCTAAAGAAATTCAATAACTTATTTTCCTCTAACCCAATTCATTTTTCTTTATCCAGATCTTATTTTGTGTTTATTCTATATTATCTTATTTAATCGGTAGAAATTCTTAGATTATATTAGTCTGTAAGGTGATTTGTAAAGTTGTGAAACACCGACCCTAAAAATGTTGAGAGGGTTTCGGCAGACGGTTTCGAAATACAGCCGAAATGGTTTTTTTACTGTAAATTAGTTATTTGACACCCGATTTTCGCATTTGATATCTCATTATTTCTGAAATTCTGCATATTTTCTTTTAATTCCTTTTTGAGCCATGAAGTCGTTTTCACATGATTCGGTCAGCTAATGTAGTTTTACCCACCTAAACTATCGTTTTGATTTTACCAGACGAAATTAGTTAATAACTAAATAAAATAAATAAATGAAAGGCGCGATAACCCCCGAAGAGATTTAAGACCGTGTTAAATACTTAGTAACTAAAAATAACATTTAAAGTGAGAACACTTTCTTTGTCTCTTAACTAAGGTAAAATAGCTCAAAAGCAACAATGTAATGATTTTGGAAGTTACAATGATAAACCAATTGCACCTGTATTGTGAAGGACAAAAAAAAATTGATAAACTTTTTACGAAACCCTCTCAACATAAGCTTCAAATGTGGGAGCGGACTTTCACAAGTTCTTTGTTTTTTATATGGGAACGACCTTGTCTACTGCAGACTTAATAAATAAACAAATCCCATTCATATCTCAAAAAATTATGGGTGCACTTATTGCGTTTTGATTTGGAATTCCTCTTATGTTCAAACTTTTAATGGTGTAGCACGAACCAGTTTTACCTAATACACTTCTAAGTGTATCTATCGTCGACCACGCAGTGAAAGCTCCTAACTCCACTTCACTCAAAACCAGTGTTTGCATTTGTCTCTACAGAGTAACAGTAGCAGCGAGAGCTTTGGCTCTGGACATGAAAGAACATAGAGCAGAGTCGTAGCATAAAAAAGTGATACCATTTCTTATGCTCTGCCACGTCGTGCTTTGGAGCGGAGCTCCAGTGTAATATAGCATTTTCAATCACTTCTTAAAACGACGTTTTGATGTTGAGTTTAATGGTGTTTTTTGATTTTACTTTACTTAGGTTTTACCCCGGCGTCGGAAATATATATATGTCAACAAACTATCCCTTAATTCACTACCGCTAAAAAAACATCCTTAACATTCATTTATTTGCCGCCCAACAATTCATTTATGCCAAATATTTAATGTCATTTTATTAGGCTGTAATTTGCATGCCATGGCGTATGAGTGACATGCCGAAAATTATTTCGTCTAACCTCCTTTTTGCTATATTTGTACGTGTGAATGTTTTGCCTAGATACATTTATAGCTTAACGTAATTATTCACTCACGCACATTCACTTAATTTAAGGCTTTTTTATATTAATAAGCTGAACATAAAATTGTCGCACGCATTTATAGTTTGGAGGATCCGGAATATACCAAATTAATAAAACTTCAAATTTGTATGTATGTGTGTATCTGTACGAAAAGTTTTTGGTAAAAGAAAACTGTAAACGTTAAGAATGGAATACATACATATGTATGTGTGTTATTGCACCATGCACTGTGGGCCAGCTCAGAATATAGTGTTTATTAAACACTCCTACTTAGGGACTCAATATGACTCACAGCTGCCATTAGAGCACGCTCAACTTGGCTAGTTTTTATTTTTATTTATGCACTTCGTTATATTTTACTCAAATTATTATAGTTTTTTTTTCTTCTTACGAGCTAGCATTTAGTCACCCAACTGGCTGCGCAACACATCAATTTATTTATTGTCCTAGTGCGGTTTAAGGCAATGAAGAATAGGTAAGGCCACGGTCATACACTCCTTCAAGCAAAGACGGATTCAACAGTTATTTGCGTGTTCAAACTATTAACCAACTTTGTTAGCTTTGAGGCCAAATTACGTGTTCTATTTTTGTTACTTTTAATATGTTTGTATGTATGTATTTATGAATGAGAATTATTAGTTATTACATACAATCTTACGTATAATATTCTTGTCCAGTGTACCTTTGTTTTGAGGTCACACAGCTGTGTTCTATATTAAAGTCAAACTATTACAGTAAAGAGGTTAGATAATAAGCTAATATTATTTTCTTGAGTTTACTTAAGTAAACTGTGATTTGCTGGCACAGTTTTTGTGGGATATTACACTGCCTTTAATGTGATAGTAAACATAAGTTTTTTCATATTTATTATTTAGATCATTTAGCAGGTGTAAAATTGAAAACGAATTTCTTACGTCAACAAAATAATTAAAAACCAGTAAGGACGGGACTGTCTTCGGCTGCGAAGACTTCATACCTTTCATGAATGAGGCTGAACAATAATCTTATCCCGTTCATAATCTCCCAAATAATCGGACGTATAAGATAAGAAATATATAGTGAACAGATGTACATACCTAAACGATTTTTAAGATAAATATAAAATAAAAATGGCAAAAAACCCCCTTATCTGAACGATCGGGTGTATGGGATATATATAATATATAGCTCCGATCGAAATGATTTTTACAGGAAATCTTCTATGATATATTAGAATATATATCACCAAGTTTCAAGTTTTTATATTGGAAACTAAGAGAAAAATGGCCAAAAATCATTCTACCTGAACGATCGGTTGTATGGGATAGGTATATACTATATACATATAGCTCCGATCAAAGTGATTTTTTCAGGAAATCTTCTATGATATATTAAAATAAATATCACCAAGTTTAACGTTTTTATATTGGAGATTAAGAGAGAAATTGTCAAAAATCTTTCTATCTGAACGATCGGTTGTATGGATATATACTATGTATAGCTCCGATCAAAGTGATTTTTTCAGGATATCTTCTATGACATATTAGAATATATATCACCGAGTTTCACGTTTATACTTTCTAAATTGCGGCAGGAATGACCAAAATCGTCTTATCTGAACGATCGGTTGTATGGGAGATATATGTTATAGTTTTTCCGATCCTACCGGATCCGACAAATGTCCAATATAATACAAAAATACATCCTTGTGTCCAAATTTTATGAGATATCTCAAAATTTGAGGGACTAGTTTGCGTTCAAACAGACAGACGGACGGACAGACGACGACAGACTGACATGGCTATATCAACTCAGTTCGTCGCCCTGATCAATTCGGTATACTTAATGGTGAGTCTATCTTCTATATTTCTCAACGTTGCAAACATCGGACCAAAGTTAATATACCATTTCATGTTCATGAAAGGTATAAAAGTATCTTCAGACTTCACAGTAATAACATCAGACAGTCAGCCTATCTCAGTGTAACTTTGGAAGAATTGTATATCTCAGAATTTGTTGAAAACATTGCCTATGTCAATTGACAGGTGGCGTTTTCAAACAATTTCTG